>CAVNYN010258085.1:0-45300 GCA_963692815.1 Nyctanthes arbor-tristis | reverse complement strand
TCTGTTTCTTGTTTGGTGTTCATTACCAATATGAAGGACTAGGTTTATCCTGAATTTTTGCCTTCTAATGTTGTATGGTGGATGAAAACATTTCTGAATATTAGCACCAAGTAAACCAAATGGATTTAGGTGTTTAGCAGCTTTGAAGAATGTAGTGTGTTTAAAGATAGTGGCCTAATATCTCACAACAGTACATGTATAAATTGTTTCTCATCTGCTACCTTAGCATCAAGATGTGATGTGAGAATAATGTAATTGCTCCATGGCGTCTTTCTTTCCTGTTTGAAATTCAATTATGACCTTTTCTTTCCTTTTCTTTTCTTTTTTTTTTTTTTGCGGGGGGTGATTTTGGGTGGGGGTGGTAGTAGTAATAGTGTATTACCACTTGTCTTTACCTCAGGTTTTGCTCATTTTTATGTGTACAGGGTACTTATCAGGCCGCATCCCGCAATTTGGCGCCTGGTTCATGGAATGGCTGTCATTTACCTTGTTGCACTAACCTTTTTGCTATTTCAGGTCATTTTTCTTCTTCCATGTGCAATTATTTTTTGTTGTATTTTTATTGACTCAGAAACTAAAGTTATCTAAAGATGGGATGGTTAATTTAAGGATTCAATTTCTGGATACAATCTCTCTCCTTTTTCATTGTTAAATAAATATAGGAGTTCATTTCAGAAACTGAAGTCATAAACTGAGCATACTGAGCTTCTCGTTGTGATGGAGATTTGAATTCTTATGCAAATGGTTTTAATATTAAAGCATAGAGTCGTGTATGGTAGAAAGATTTTATGATGTACAGCGGATAAGCAAGGTGTTTTAAAGATCACTTTCTTACTGCAAAGTGGGTTCCATAATCTTGTATATACTGAACATTCTATTTTCTGATTAGCAGCACAAGTCCGCTAATGAGGTTGGGACTGTTTGTGCTTGTATTCTATGGAACCAGTTTCGGGATATTCTTCCAACTCGTTTTATGAATTTTACTTCATGATAAGTGTTCATTAGTTATTGGTTAATTTCTGCGGCCAGTAGATGTTGGAGTTGATTTCTTCTTTTTATTTCCAGAAGCGTGATGACGCTCAGCAGTTCATGAAATACCTGCATCCTGATCTTGGTGTTGGTAAGAATTTGAACCTGCTTGTTTAACCAGCATGGATTTCATGTTCGTTCTTAAGGAAGTTATCACTTGCTTTGGATAATTCTGTTCATTACTCTATGTATCCTCTTGTGGTGCAGAACTTCCTGAAAGATCATATGGTGCTGATTGCCGAATTTATGTGCCTGAAAATCCTACAAGCAGGTTTAAGAACGTTTATGTATGATTTCTACTTTCATACACCCTTTCCTTTTTTTTTTTTTTCCTTTTTTTAATTTGTTTTTCTAATACACTTCCTCTGCTACCATATTGTGTTCCGTCTTGCATGCCCTTAAATAATTGTGCTAGTGGAGTTGGAATTTCTAAGCAGTTATTTCAATTTTACAGGAGACACTTTTTGATGAGTTTGTTCTAGCCCATATACTTGGTTGGTGGGGGAAGGCTATAATGATCCGTAATCAGCCACTCTTGTGGGTACTGTCAATTGGATTTGAGCTGATGGAGGTGAGGCTTTTTCGAGTTCCTTGTCTTGTTTTCTATTTCCCTGTCTCTTCTTCAGTTTAAGCTAAAGATACAGATATCTTTTATGCATAAAAAGTGATTTTTTATATTGATGCTTGCAGCTTACCTTTCGCCACATGCTACCTAACTTCAATGAGTGCTGGTGGGATAGCATCATTCTTGATATATTAATCTGCAATTGGTTTGGTGAGTTTGAACCCCTTTCTTCTTTTGTTATGCTGATATTGTAGTCTATAGTCGGTTTACTAATAATTATTAGTCCATTATCCTGGACCTAAACATGGTAGACTTGCTATGAACCATTCTATTTGGTGCGTTGTCATGATTATTTGTTGGTTAAAGAGATCTTTTTTGCTTTAATGCTTGCGACTTATGTTGAGTAAATACTTGTGGTGGTTACTTTTGAATGTTATATTGGCAAAAATTTTAGAAGGCTTCCATTTCTCGGTATTGCAGAATGGGAGGAAACCATCGTCCTTTGGAATTAGTAAACCATCAGTCATTACTTGTCCTTAAAAATAGTAATTGTATTCCTAAAATAAAATGTTGTCCCTCTGCTTGATGAGTAACAATCAGTAAACTTTAGTGGAATGTTTAAACCAGAAGGCAGAATCCATCAAAATGCATCTTGATTTTGAATTTTACTATTTGCTTACAACAGGAATTCCCGGTTATTTTTATTTTAATTCACCAGATATCCGCAAGTATGGAAGTTTTTAGCCTTATCTTTTGGGAAAGGTGAGAATAATTTTTTCTGCTTACTTATTCTGATACGAATCTCCAACATGTTTCCAGCTGGTAGAAAGAAGCCACAGAGGTACTGGCCCTGTTTTTATTATAGACCGAGGTGCCAGAATCCTCCGTCAACTTTGTCACTTCAGATTATTTTCTGGTGATAGAACTGTTTCTGTAATTTTCCTTAAATGACCAGGGTAGTTAATGAAATGTTAAAAGATGTCGTGCATCTTTCAATACTTACTGTGGGAAATCATTGAACCTGAAAATTTCTTGATCAATCCTTCTTGTGATGCCCAGTTGAAAACGATGTGGCTTGCATCGGGGCATGCTACATGGTTGTGGTTTCCCATGTGGTGTGTACCGATGCACGCCACATGGTTATATGACACCATATAGTGCCATGCCATATAGTGCTAGATTGGAACTAATGGGTCCTATGAGATATGTGGATAAAAATGATAATTAACAATGTCTATTTCAAAACGACAACAGAAAGACAGTTTTCCATTGATTGGCTGCAACTGTTCTTATAAACTTAGATAAAGATTTTCCAGCTTGACACCACCTATATGTTTAAAATTCTTCTTTCTTGATGGGAGAGCTTCTTTTAAACATAAGCAGGCACATAAATGTTCTAACAGACGATCAAACTTATTGCTGGTTGGGGGGAAAAAAGGAAAGCATTAAGTTTGATCTACTGCTAGAAATTTAACATTAATTTTTCTGTTAAATAATATTGGTATGTGGATGTCGTTCAGTGTCGAACTTTCTGCCTTTGTATGCTTCTCTCTTTTAGGGTGTAAGAGCCATATGGATGTAGTTGCTTGTCCAGTATCAACGATGAAGTGTTTTGTGGTTAGTTAATGAGGAACAACACTAATCAAATGATGCTTTGCCTTTGGTTGGTCAGTTTTGACATCATTAGACCTTTTCCTGGCAGTGTTGTGTGTGCTACCAGTATATGTGTGGCAAAGGCAATCTGTATGATTATCCCACTATACTTGTATCTATTTGTCGATTTGGTAGTATATATTTTGTAAATGCACTACGTTGGTTGCTACTTGCTAGTCAGTTATCAGAACAGATCGACAATGTTCTATAAGAGACACTGCTTCTCAGGAGCTCATATAGAATGAACATGTTTTCTTGTTTGTTTCAGGGATTTGGGCAGGAATGCGTACTGTTCGGTACTTTGATGGTAAAACTTACGAGTGGGTTGGTATCAGCAGGCAGCCAAACATCCTAGGGAAAGTATGTTATTTACAACTTTTCATTTTTTTTTTTTTTTTCTTTTTTCCCCATTTTTGGGTTCATTTATCTACTAGCTTTGTCAAATGTTGTTGGAAGTCTTCAGTTTCATATTACAAATGAGCTACGCTTGTAGTACAAGCTGCATTAGATATTTAGATCAATAATTTCTGATTTGTGCTTGTGTGAAGGGGGGCACTTACCATGCTTCTTCATGTGTTAGGTCAAAAGAACACTTGGACAATTTACACCTGCGCGATGGGACAAGGATGAATGGCACCCTCTTCTTGGTCCATTGCGATTTATTCAAGTTCTCAGCCTGTGTATTGTTTTCTTGACTGTTGAACTCAACACATTTTTCTTGAAGTTTTGTCTCTGGATTCCTCCTCGAAATCCCATCATAATATATAGGCTTGTGTTATGGTGGCTTATCGCGATACCAACAATTCGCGAGTACAATTCTTATCTACAAGACAGGTTTCCTTCTATGTTTTCAATACCTCCATATATTATTTTTACTGCTGTGAAAATATTCTCATTTTCTCACTCTCATTGGTGATTCCGGGGATTTCCAGAAAACCGGTTAAAAAGGTGGGAGCTTTTTGTTGGCTTTCACTCGCTATCTGCATTGTGGAACTCCTCATCTGTGTCAAGTTTGGACATGGTGCGTCTTGTGTTTTTCTTTCCCTCGAATATTTGGATGCTAAGTCAATGTCTGGGAGTTACTGAATTTGTTCTACTACGATCTTTGACTTATTTAATTGTGCTACAGGATTGTTTCCTCATACAATGCCCAAGTGGTTGGTGATTTTCTGGTCATCTGTTGGAATTGGACTAGTGATATTCTTGGCTACATGGTCACAGCAAGTGCACAGATCAATGAAGAATAAACGCCAGTAGCTTTTTGTTTTCTGCAATGAATTATCGTCGGGTCGTTCCCTCCATATTTTCTGGGTAACCAACCTTCTTGTAAATAACCACAGAATTTTCAACTGTAAATGTTTCCGCTTTTAGTTTCGATCTTATAGATTGATTCATGTAGAGAAAATTGTCAATTATATTCCATTTCTTTTTCGTACAGAGATGCAATTTAGATGAGTTATTCTGGAGCACGGCTTTCTGAAAGCATCATCATAACTTGCTTCTTAAATACAGATCCTTTTTCCTTCGAAAATGTTTTGCCCTTCAAAAATTACCCGCATATTTCAACACCAATACCTGTCATGGGTTTTTCAACAGAGGAAAAACTTCCAATCGGTATCGGCACGCGGGTTGCAGTCGTGAGCAGCCCCGATAAGTAAAATTAACAAGATAAAAATCCATTTCCACAATGCCCATTTGGTAACATTTTCTGCCAACGTAAATTAATATGATGGTGACATGCGTAGGATTCGGTCTCAAAACTCCAACTCCAAATTTCAGCATTGCCAACTCCAAATTTCCTTGATTTCATCTATTTCATTTGTCATTTTTTTCATGGTAACTGAAATGCGTCACTCTTTCCAAACACAAGGAGGGAAAGGTTTATTCAACTTTAATCACATATTTGATTAATAATTCACACAAGCTGACACATAACAGTGGATCTACAAAGTTTGCTAGGAGCCTATCTATACAAATATCACACCCTTATTCCCAAAATTTATGGTAGGATCAGGACTTATGCTTTGCTTCCAAGTAAATTGAATTCTGCATTGGCAAGTTTATTTTGTACCTAAGTTCTGCTTTCCACCGAGGTCGACCAAGTAACTTTTTCCCTCGGGTTTTCATTGAGTACATTTCTCCATCGGGTTCTGATCCTGGGGTCGACTTCGGATTTTCCTTTTCTTCAATATTTTCTTATATGTTTCTAGGGAGGAAATGGAGTGGAAGTGAGCTTTTTCTTCCATGTAGTTTTGCCCCTCACAATTTCTTCATTTTTTGAGTCCCCTTTTGTCTGAAGGAGATGAGTATAGCTAAATGGACTCTGATTTAATGACCCCAACAATCCATTTCTATCAACTGAAGAAAATGAGAGTCCATTCACAAAGTTGTAATAATTCTGTTGAATTCCAGAATTTATCTCTTCAACTTGCTGAGGTTGGCAGAGAGATTGAACTACATCAGAACTCCCACATTCTCTTCTATATTCCAGTATAATGTTGGAGAGCTGGTGATTCTCCAAGAATTCATCAGGAATTGTCTGAAAAAACGTTGGAGATTCAATATTCTTGTTATTCAAATTCGCTATTTGACTGAGTATAGAATGAGAGAGTTCATTTCTCGTGTTTACCTCGAGCATCCATCGAACATACTTGACGTTGTTTACGTGATGGTTCATGTCCAAATCACTTCTTTTCGGCTGCAAATGACAGTACGTCAGTGCAATTATTCGTTATATGTTAGAATGTGTTAAGATTATCGCGATCTTTTGTCACCTTCAAGTTTGAGTTCACGTATCGTGCTTTATCATCCAACTTTTCTATTTTTTCCTGGCTTTCTTCTGTGATTGCTTGTTTCTCAATGAACCAGGGTGAAATTTCAGCCCTTACCTCATCTGGCATCTTTGATAGGCGTCGAGTTTCCCTGTTCATCATCACCCATGTACTGCTCCAGAATCAAATTCTTGGTTATAACTAAACAAGAAAAAATATATCATCCCATCATATCATAACAAGTTAGTCGAATGTTAAGAATGAACCTCGTTGCACATGCAAAAGCGAGACCTGTTGCTCGACTCCGGAGTAGCCAGTCTCTCCTCATTCCATTCTTCCCTGATGCTCCAACCCAAGTGTCTATCTCCATGATTTCACCCCTATCGACACAGACAACAACATTGTTGTTATCTATAGTCATTTTTGGATAAATACAAGGTTCTGGAAGAGTAGAATACCAGATTGGATAATGATCAACTTGAAGTTGCATTCTTGAAACAACCCAAATAAGATTATTTCTCATCATTCCATGAGTGGCTCCAAATCCATCCCCAAGAAGCCCCGACATCCAAACATGATTCAGTGCTGTTTCCTGTACAGATTTCCCAACAAAAATGTGTTAGAAATCCGCTAGAAAAATCCCTGAAAATCCAGAAAAAACCGGAAATTCATCACCTGAAGCAGGTTTAGAATGCTTTCAATTGTTGCTGTTTTATCAGCTCCAACTTCGTAAGACCTTATAACAACAGTTTGCCTATATCCAACGCCTTCCTCGATGATAATCCCCTGACGAAATGGGTCGGCTAACTGCTTTTTTGTTGGAATGTTTTGCCGAAACTGTTGTTGTGTCACACACACACTTGCTTCTGAATCAACCGAAGTGATAGCCACCCCACTATCTTGGCTCAATAAATCCACCTTCAAAGGCAAAATACACTTAGTCGTCCGATTGATTTTCACGCAGTTGAGTTTCTGCTTCTGTTCCTGCTCCTTTCTGTTGGCCGTGCACTGCGTATAAAGAACCAGGCGGAACAAAACCAGACGGCAGGAGGCATAAGCCATTGTCAGTGAAGCCCGGAGACAAAAAATTTGAAATTGGAATTGGGCTAATCAGGTGGTTTTATAGTTGGAACTTAGTGGTGGAGCGGAGGGAACTAAAATCTCCGAGAACAAAAATAGGAACTTTGTTAGAAATTTGGACATATCTAAGGGAGTTTGAGGTTTGTAGAGTGATGGGAGATGTAAGCTGTGGAATCCTTCTTAGCAGCAATCGAAGTTTAAACAAGACAAAATACTATAACTAGAATTCTCTCTTCCCCCCCTATACAATCGCTTGGAATTTTCGATAAAGACGGGTTTCTTCCTTGGTTTAAGTGAAAGTGATGGCTTGTTTTTGTTGTCTGGAGGGTGAACTTATACTTTTTTAGCTGAAGAAATGGGATTTTCGGTAAAAAAAGTACGTCAGTCTGAACCGGGAAAAAAAATTCTCTTGTACACATGGAGACCTTTTTCAACTTTACAGCAGTCACCATGGTCGAACAACCAAGTTGAAAAGACCAAGCGTGAGGGGAAATAATTATTGGAACTCTCATGGCAGACGGGATTTGTGAACCTCTATGTTGAGTTTCTCCCGCATTCTTTTACTAGAAGAAATCCCTTATTTGGATCAGCAGGGGGAAATGTTGAGGGAGGAAGAAACAAAACCACTGGACAACATAATTTGCTTCTCCCCGAATTTGAGCAAGCATGAGACATTTGTTGTGATATAGTACCAGCCGCTGATGTGATTTGTGGGGGAAGGCACTGAAGGACGCAGGGTGCTACTTATCTCCATCATCATACAGATGTGGAATACACAGCAACCCAAAAAAGAAAAAAAGGGGAATTCCGAATTCAATATATGAACACAAAGATTCAGCTCTTTTTCCTTTACAGATTACACGCAAGTAAAATTTACTTTTAATTCTCCATCTACCTCGCAATGGAGCTTTGACTTCAACTAGCTTATGAAGCAGAGAACAATTTGCATAAATTCTTTTCTTCTTTTTCTGACTCAGAGAGCTCCCATGAACTACAAATTCCTCGCCTCTCTTGGAATATTGTTTAAAATCTCCACATGATTTTTTCCAAGGGAAAATTCACACTATATTTTTAAGACTTGAAGAACAAAATGCCAGTTTCAAAGTCCTTCCAGCCTCAGAAATTGCATGCATCATATCCTATGTTTACCGATCTTTGGAATTCTAAACAGAAGCTACAATAATAGATATCAAAAGCAGATCTTTTCCATCACAAAAATAAGCATTCAATCCCTTCCCCAAGTCCTATTGCCTCAAGAAGCATTCTCGTCTCACAATAACTACGTACAAGAGCATTGTATTGCAAGTATAAACTGAAACTCTCAAACCCTTATTCGACATCTCCTCGATCAACCATTTCCCGGGCTTGGGAGCAGTTGCATTTATTGTAGGTTGAGTTAAAATTGTACATGAATGAAACATTTCATGTAATTTTTTTTTTCTTTTTTTTAAAAGTAAAGAAAATTTGTAAAATTAAAAGTAAAGAGATTTGAAAACTTATAAAATTAAGACGAGCCTTCAATATTTTGTTGTTCTAACTCCTCTACTAATACACTATCCACTCTATTTGACATACGTAGTTCTCCAGATTCCCAGTCTTTTAGACATATTAGAGCCTCTAATATATCTTCCTTAAGCCTTGATCGTTCGTTAGTTAATATCCTACTATCTAAATTAAATGCAGATTCAGATGCTATTATCGATACTGGAGGAGTTAATAGATCACGTGCAATTTTTGATATAACTAGATATTGCCTTACATTACACTTCCACTATTCTAGAACATCAAAAAACTCCACTTCTTTAGGTGGTAAATTGCTACGAATATTTACTTGAAAATATAAAAACAATTCGGCTAGAATATTGCTATTTGTATTAGCAACACTTACCGTGCCATGTCCATATGAACTATAATTAGTTGAAGGAATATTTGCATCTAAAAACTCCCACATTTCATTTAAAGGTTCACCACTATAAGAAGTTTGACTTTGAAAAAAAGTATTACCTTGACCTTTCATTGCAGCATAATGCATGTACATTTCTAATAAATAATCTTCTATCTGTGAAGTAGAAAATTCTAAATTTAAGTTCTGCTTAATTCTTTTATAAGAGAGTTAGTACCTTTTAAATTAAATCGAGGGTCCATTACAGAAGATAAAATGAATATCAAGGGCAACTCCTCCTAATATTTTTAAAGCTTATCCTCCATTAAATAGATTACATAAACAAAAATTGGTAGATCTCTATTCCTTTTAAATATTTTTGCAATTTTGAAAATATGTTGTAAAACAAGTGGAGTTGTAGGGTAGTAAGCACAACTACACTCATTTGTAGCCACATAAAAAGGCACTAAAAATTCCATAATAGAAAATGTAGTACACAATTTTCAATCGTCTAAATTTTTGTCAGGTCCAAAAGTTTGCCGGCCATTATAATATGTTGAAATAACTTTTTCGTATTTATAACATAAACTTAACATAAGATATGTAGACTTCTATCTATGAGGTACATCAATAGCCAACGATTTCTCTATTGAGTCATTCTCTATAGACATACTGGTAAATGCTTGTCTTTGAGCGGGTAACATATTAATAAAATTTATCGTTAGTCTAATTTTTGTCAATTCATTTTTTATGTATTCTAACTCACTTTGAACAATCAAATTAAGGGGGTGACGAACGCAACGTATGTAGAAAAAAACCCCTCCAAATTCAGGACGAATATGCTCGACAAATATTTCAATAACTAGTTTATTGACACTAGCATTGTCAAATGTAAAACTTCTAACTATGTCTTTCATACCGTGTTCATCTATAATGCTTTTCAAAACTCAGTAAATGTTTGTTGCATTATGATGATATTCTACTATTCTAAATGCAATAATTTGTTTATGCATAATCTACATGTTATCAATGTAATGAACAGTAACTGCAATGTAACCTTTTTGGTTATGACTAGTCTATAAATAAGATGTAAATGATATGACATTATTAAAATTTCTTAAGGCATCTATGACATCGAATTTTTTCCTAGCATATAAATTTACAGTATGTGCACGATGTGTATCTTTAGAATTGGGCATATACTTGGGTTGGAGATATTATTGCACAAGTTTAGTGAAGTGTAAAAAGTCTACTATACAAAGTGGCATTTCTTCTGCAACTACATATAAAGCCAGTCCCTCTTTAAATATTTTTTGAGAATAGATCCAATTGGAAAGAACTAAACTATAGCCATCAAATACAAGTTGGCTTTGTTTTGGGTCCACGCGTTCAGCCAACCTCATTTTGCACAATCTTTGGATGTGTCTAAGCAAATAAGATGTGCTTGATCCAAGTTTCCAACTACAATATTTGCAATATGCTTTCCAAATATCTACTCCATCTTGAGTACCAACTTTTTTCCGTGTAAAGTGTTGTCATGCATCATATGACTCCTTTATTGTTCGTTTGCCTTCTTTTGCTTTGAAGTACCCAAAAGTTCATCAATTTAGTTGGTAAACTCCATTTCTAAGACTTACAATTTAAATATTTGTAGAAAAAAGGTTGAAACTATGAAATTAGAAAAAAAGAATTTAGATTATAATACTGGCAAATTGACAAACTGATCTCATGATTGGAATAAAAAAGTAAATAAAGTATTGTTGTGTAAAACATTAGTGTAAAATGTTAAAATTTATAGAAAAAAATTAACCATTTTTTTCTTACCGTTTATACTGATTTTTTTCCTTGAATCTTGAAACATTGCTCAAGATGAACATTCTGATTTCAGAACATTCATCTTGAAGAGTTCTGAAATTTCCTTAGCCTATACATACATGCAAAGGTATACATTTCCAAAGAATCCCAGCTACATTTCCCAGCTACTCTATTTATATTATATACTATTTGATGAAAATGTTAAGAACTTTCAGGAAGTTTTGTTACAAAACTTCCCATCCCATATGACGTGCATAGATGCAAGCCGTGCGTATTTGAAATACACACGGCATGCATTTATGCACGCCAGATGGGATGGGAAGTCTTATAACAAAACTTACAAAACCTCCCGAAAGTTTCTTAACACTGCTATACTATTTGATATAACAATTCCGAGCTACATTTCCCAATTACAAGAAATTCTTCCGTTTTCTTTGGTCAAGCACGTGTTGCCATGTGAAACAGCATGTGATGGATAATGGGACACCCATCACTTGTCAAGGTAGACGTCTTACTTTGGTTTTCTTTCATTTTATTTTTTATTATTTTTTGTTTTTTTTAAGATGGACACTGGCTTTGACGGCCCATGTACACGGGCCGGCCTGTTTTGGCTTGGCGAGCCACACAAGCAGGCCAGCTCGAGGTAGCCCCTCAATTTGGGGCTCGACTCAAGCTCTGGCTCAAGCTTATTTTAAATGAGCCACAAGCCTATTCGGCTTGGGATTTTTACAGGCCTAGCCATGGGTCACCCCAGCCGGCCGGTTCATTATGTATCTTTATTTCAACAAAAGTTATCAAAGCCATGATAGATGGTTCAAAGTGCTAGAAGTCAGATCTAAATTGCCAAGAACAGCAACGGTTGGTTTTTGAAAAAAATTCAAGAATTCGCAACTTTGAAGCATGACTCCAGCCAAACCAGACATCGGTTGGAGAAACGAAAGCCAGTTCTAGACTCATCGGGATTAGGCGTATTTACATGTGACCAAGCATGAAGCTCATGTGTAGCTTCGACAGCAGCGCATCCAGGTGCGTCGGGTAGTTTCCAGTGACAGTGTTTGAAGGCAGTTTGTTCCTGACATCGATAGGGACATTCTAGTGGTGGTGTAATTTTCCGACCACTGGTTGAAGCTGTAAGAGTCCAAACATTAAGGTGATTGTTGTTTTCGATGGGATTTTTTGGCAGTGGCTGTTGAAGCACTGTTTCAGAATACATACTTTAGTTTTCTTCACGTATTAGGTACCGAAGACCATGCTAACGCCATTGATCAATAGTGCTGGGTAATATCACTCATGGTTTAGAAGCATGGTTTTGGTTGTTAATTGCCTTTTATGCTTGGATTATGTGTAATAGTTTAGACGATATGATTATGTAAATATTTGCTCTCTTCTTCGCCATAAAATTTTGAGTTGATTGCTTGTTTAATTTCTTGAGTAGTGTTGGATAAATTCATTACGTGGGTTACTTATCTTTAATACCAGAAAATTGTTATTGGTGGATATTGTCGTATGCATGAATGTAGTGTGATTTGCATCGTATTGGAAAGTGATTTTGGTGTTAGTTAAGCTATATTTGTGTGATTGATGGATTCTGAAATTGATCAAAATCTTATTGTTAAATCAGTATCTCCCTTTAAGTTGTCCGTCATGGGTCGGAGTAGAATTATCAGCATTTGATAGTAAGGGAGATTACTCAATTTGGAAGTAAAAAATAAAAGTCATTTTAATTCAAAAAAAAAAAAAGTGGCTAAAGCACTTAATAATCCAAGCACATATCATGTTGCATTGAAAGCTAAACACAATGAAATTACATATATGAATGAAATTGCACACAGTTCTATCGTTCTGCATTTATCTGATGATATTGTGAGACAAGTTAATGAATATAAGACTGCTAAAGCATTGTAGGAAGCTCTTAACAAGATGTTTTTGACAAAAACTTTGCCAAGAACGATTTTCTTACTTGAAAAACTTTTAACTTCAAAATGGACATGAGATAGGACATTGAGTCCAATCTCCTTGATTTTAGCAAGATAGTCAAGAGTTTCGCCTACAATGAAAAGAAATTTGATAATGAAAACTTAGCTGTTATTATTTTGATCTCTCTTCCCGAGTCATATAGAGATGTTAGGAATGCTATTAAATACGGTAAGGATAAGTTGACGCATGCTATTGTCATAGAGACCTTGAAGTCTACAGAGTTAGAAATCAAGAAAGAGTCAATTGGCATGAGAGAGGAGAGTTTGTTTGGTGGTGCTTGGAGGAGGAATGAAACCATAGAGAATCATGCTATCTCTAGTCCTGAGAGAAAAAGATGGAAGTTAAATGGTAGGTCTAAGTCTCCAGATAAGAGTCGTAAGAGATGCTATAGTTGTATTCCAGTGAAGCACTTTAAGAGTGACTGTCAAGGCCTCAAAGGGAAGCAGAATATACAACATGGTCATGATCAGTCTTTAGTTGCTCTTGCTAATTCCTTTCACAACTTAGATATCAATACAGTTATTGATACTGGTACTGCTAGTGACTAGGAGAGCCTGCAAGCCATGAATGTATATAGTATTGATTTTGTCAAGTAGTAGACGCTAGATGCATGTGTTAATACTCATACATGTCCACGTAAATCTTGGTTCTATAACTACAAAGAGGTTGATCAAAGGAAAGCCTATTTGGGATATGACTAGGGTTGGGCATCTGGTCAGACATGTCGGGTTTGGTCCTGACTCAACATTGCATTGGGTTTCCAGTTTTGGAACTGAGCTGATTCGACTCTGTTCCAAAACCTGAGTTAACCTGAATCTACTCGGATTGAGTCAAGTTGCGGGTTAGGTTGGTACTGGCCCAAAATTGAAAAAAAAAAAATTTAAACCCAGCCTATTAATGCAACAGGCCCAATACTGGCCCAAATTTTAAAAAAATTAAAAAATAAAAATCCAACCTATTATCGCAACATCCCAATTTATTGAGATCAATCAGAGCAAAAAACCCTAGTTACATGACAACGAAATACTAGTATTTATACAGTATTTCTGAGGCTTTCTATTCTATGCTCTTGCAAGCTGGAGAATTTGAGAAAAGTAAATCCAAAGGTCCCGCGGAAATGAACACTGGTAGTAGAGGAACTGCAGGGCGGCCGGGCTACGGCAGAGAATCAGAGGGTCGCGGTGGGGTCAGTGGAGGAATTTAGCCTGGTCTCACTTTGGTATTCTTAAGATTGCAAAGCGGTCTCTAGCAGTTACGTAAGGGCCAACGAGAAATGTGTTGTCTATCTTTCAAGGTGAAGCCCTAGAGAGTAGGGAGTCATCTCTATCTTAGATTGTTGTGGATAGGTCAAATTTTTGGCATGAAATGATATAACACATTGAGAATAGAAGGCTAAAATATCTTAGTGACCAGAAATTGTTGGGGAAGGATGTGTTGCACCTTTAAGCTTTCGTGACATGTGTCTTCAAGAAAAGTCACATAGAGTTAGCTTTAGAATTGGTAAGCCCTACGCTAAGCACCCTCTTGATTTCATTTATACAGGCTTGTGGGGATCAGAAAAAATCCTACATTTGGGGCAAAACAGATTTTTCTGTCCATTGTCAATGATCACTCAATGAAAATTTGGGTATAACTCTCTAAATCGAAATCAGAAACTTTCAGCAAATTCAAGTCCTAGCTTGCCTTGGTTGATAATTAAATGGATAGAAGTGTCAAAACTCTCAAGATTGACAATGGGCTAGAGCTTTGCAATTGTGAATTTGATAACTTCTGTAAAGGTAAGGGTATCATGGGGCATATGACTGTGAGAAATACCCCGCAAAAAAATAGGGTGGCTGAGAGGATGAATAGGACCTTGATAGACAATATTAGATGCTTGTTGATTAGTTTAGGGCTATCTAAAGTTTTTTGGGGTGAAGCTTTGCGTACTACTTCTTATTTGATAAATAAGTCTCCTTCCAGTGTTGTTAGATTCAAGGCTTCAGAGGAATTTTGGATTGGTAAGTCTTCAGATTTGTCATATCTCAGAGTGTTTGGTTGTACAGTAGTTGCACTCCAGGTTAAGGCAAGTTGGACTCTAAAATTACTAAGTGTGTTCTGTTGAGCTATCCAGATGGAGTGAAGGGTTACAAATTGTGGGTTCTTGGTGAAGTGGGTATTAGACTTATCTATACCAGAAATTTGAAATTCAATGAATTTGAGAAGTTGTGCCTCAAAATCCTAGAAAAACAGACTAAGAAAGAGTAATTTTCTTATAAAAAGAAGATGTCAATCCAGAGGGTAGGGAAACCTAGCCTCAAGTTGAATCTAATCATAAAGCAGTTAATGAACAACCTGAACTTAACTTGAATAAGAAATTCTTGAAACTATTGTCCCTTGTGAAGAAACATCTACAGGTACCAATCTGTTGGATTATCAATTGGTGAGGGACAGGGAAAGTAGATAAGTAGAGCCAAATCCAAAATACATCTCTGTGAATTTGATGAACTTTTTCTTAGTTTTAGGTAAAGTCGTTGAGTATGTTGAGCCTACATCATTTGAAGAGGTTGTCAATTTAAGGACTCTGAAAAGTGGAAGTAGGCTTTGAGGCAGAAAATCTAGTCTCTAAAAAAAAAAAAAAAAGGACTTGGAAGTTGGTTGGGAAACTAGAGAATCAAAAGCTAGTCAGGTGCAAGTACATGTACAAGTTGAAAGAAGAAGCTTAAACATAATAACCCCCTGAGATATAAAACTGGGTTTGTTGTTAAAGAGTTTATTCAAAACGAAGGGATTGAATATGATGAAATGTAAGACAACTTGGTTAGTCTTGGCCTTGATTGTTGAGCTCAATTGGGAGTTGGAGTAACTAGATGCGAGTGTTGCTTTTCTTTATGTAAAAGAAATCATTTTTTTGTCTCAGTCTCAAGGGTTTGAGGTTGAGGAGTTGTATAAAATTTTGTGCTTGCTTAGAAAGTCGTTATATGGTTTAAAGTAGAGTCGTAGGCAATGATATATGAGATTTGTTGCTTGTGTGCTCAAGATTAGTGAATTTGATGCATGTCTGTGTTACAATAACGGCAAAATTAGTTGTGAAATTTATTTGTATGTGGATGACATGTTGTTTGCTAAATTTGTCAATATACTACTGGGTGTACACATGGCTTTATACTCTGCAGAGTATCCCAAAGCCGATGAAGAAAAAATGTAATGAATAAGATTCCTTATATTAATGTCATTATTTCTTTAAGGTTCCTGTTAGTTCTAGTTAGTCTCATTGGTGTGTACTTGCATGGCTTTTAATTAAGATACCTATGTGGGATGGTTATGAGGGGACTAGTGTTTGGAAAGTGAGTTGATAAGCATGAGCTTAAAAGTTATGTAGATTGTCTTTGCAACTGATAATAATATTGCAGGTGTTGAAGCAAAAGTACTTATGGTTGGTAAGTTTACCGAAGAATTGATAATGATTAATTGTTTAGCAGGTACTTGGCTAGAGTGAGCGATGATGATTAATTAAGACCAGGCACTGTTTTTTTAATAGCACTTGCGATCACGGAATTTGGCAATAGATTGAAGTGATCCAAGGTAAAAATTTGTGGAGAAAACATCTCACTTAAATTCACATGATATCTTCTGATTGGTCCTTGAGTGTGGAGAGTGATTGTGCTTGTTGTATTCATCGTGGACAATTGATCTAATCTAATGGTTAGGGTTTAACCACTGGTTACTTTCAAGTCTACACACGTCTAACATCCTAAACCCCCTACTCATTTGAATTGTTAGTGGCCTTGGGAAGCTAGCATATAAGACAAGGTCTTACTTTTTGGTAATTTGGGACATTGGCGAACATTTGAAAGGTAGAGAGAAATAGAAGTAGAGAGGACCAACATCTCCGATGAAATCCTAGCTACTTTCAGCAAACGTTGTTGTGGCCATTCCTCAAGGACAACGGTGCATTGATTCCGGTATTATAATAGCGGTCTTAAATCGGAGCTTGTACTAAAAAATCCATTGGAAGAGTGTTCAAGCAAGTTCGTGTCGATTTCTACCAAAAAACATCTCTATATGTCTGGTGGGATTATCTCATCAGATACATATGTGGCATGAGATTAGTAGATAATCTCCATATGAATTGACTACATTGTGGGGCAACTGTAATTTGTCCAATAATCTCTCACTATATGTGCATCTAGTGGGATAATCCTGCAAGATGTATGGTGGGAGAACGGGACTTTGATATCTACACTTTGGGAGGTTATGGTTCCGCATTTTAGTTGTGTAATCTTCTATACAACACTTTGTAATCTCAACATAAATGGATGGATGATGTTTAATGTAGGAAGAGAATGAACTTGATGATGATGATGATCAAATAGAAGATCATCAAAAAGAGCAAGAGGAACAGAGAACGTTCTCTTCTTGTTCTTATTGATTATTGGAAGTAGGATATGAAGCTCATCATTGTCAAAGAGATCGAAAGAACTCTTTTTCTTTGTGGTTGGAATGCAATTATTTCCATTCCTTTTATCTTTTTGTGCGGCGGTGAAAATTGAGAATGATGAATGCCAATTGCCATTGCCAATTACGTAGAAGTGGAGAGGGAGGGAGGGAGGGAGAGAGAGGGGGAGTTCACATTTGGTAAACCCTTAACGGTGCTGTTAACCCCATCCATCCAACTTCACCTTTTCTGGTGTTTCCCACCTCCCAACGCAGATGCTAATACAAGTCACCTTTTTTCTTTTCTTTTTTTTTTTTTTTGGCAATATAAGAGTTCCTTAAAAGAACCAATATTAGTTCCTTAGAAAAACTTGATAATAATTTGTAAAATTTTGATAGTAATAAAATATATAAGGATAAAAGCATATAATAATCAACAAATAAATATATCAACATGGTCTATTGGTTCTATAAATTTAGGAAGTCTTCTCCTCCCCCATTCCAAAATAACACTCGTCACGGTCAACAAAATTTTGTCAATAACCAAAATAATTAGTATGATATCATTTTTATTGTAATTTCAAAATCTTATGATAATTTAATGACATTCTAAAACAAAATTTATCAGAAATATATTAATAATTTTGCTACATGTAAATTTTTTTTGTGTTGTGCTATTTAAACAAAGATATATACACAAAAAGTAAAACAAAACTGATTGTAGACATTAAAATTTTTTACAGATTTATTCTATAAATAAGACCGATATCAAATGAATTAGCTCACTTAAACACTTTAAACCCCAAAGTCTTTTAAGCTAATAAGGAGCTCATTAATTCGTAGGAGGCTCATTTATTCTATAAATAAGGCCGATATCAAATGAATTAGCTCACTTAAACACTTTAAACCCCAAAGTCTTTTAAGATCATAAGGAGCTCATTAATTCATAGGAGGCTCATTTTACTCTTAAACGCCCATCCTTAATTCAAAATCCAGTCAAAGTCCCTTCTATATTAATTTTCTTGAAACCTTATATTTTTCCTATAATTAGGGGCCTTTAGTTCAATGAAAATCACAAGTCATGCGTATATAGAAACCCTGAAACTCTTCTAAAAGCAATTCACAAGTGCACAAAAACTTTAAAGACACGGAGAAGGTGAAACTCTCCCAACATCAAATCAAAGCTGCCGAAGTCAAAAAAACCCTGCCATTAAATCAAGTCAAGCCAAATCCTAGAGTCGAACAAGTTAAGCCCAATCCTAGAGTTAAAAGTCATCTACAAATCAAAGCTATTTCAAGAAAAGTTGTAAAGATTGAAGTCTTCTCTGAAGCAAATCAAACTCAAGTTCAAATCCAAATCCAGAAATCTAAGTCTTCGAAGATTCAAAAAGTTTGAGCCTTCAACAAATCAACTTTCCAATAAGAAATTCAGGATTCAAGCCATGTAGCCGTGTTCATAGGAATGGCAATGGGGGGTATCCCATCCCCCATACCCGCCCCGTACCCAATTGAATAGGGTACGGGGCAGGTAAGGGGCGGGGGGAGGTTTAGAGCGGGTATGAGAAAAATACCGGTTACCCGCCCCATTAAGAAAAATCTAAAAAAATTTATTTAAAAAAATGGAAATTACATGAAAAAAAAATTTAGCCAAATGGTTGAGGGTATTGTTTTTTTATCTTTAGTTATTTGGGTTCGAAACTTCACAGCCATATAGTTCAAAAAAATTTTTTTACCAAGTATTAAAAAAAAAGAAATAAATTCGGGTACCAGAGTCAGAGCGGCCATTATCTGTCCCCTACCCGATAAGCAATCGGGGTGAAATTCTTCACCCTCTGACGGAGCTGGTGTTTGGGTGGGTACCCGCGGGTATCAGGTATTGGATACATAATTGTCATTCTTACCTGTTCAATAGTTCGATCGTTAATTAGAGGATTCATATGAGGGGTTTTCACTTATTTGTAAAATCTCCCAAAATTAAATTTGTAACGATTTTTTCTATCTTTATTACTACCCAAAATTATTCCACATTGGCACATGACATGATTTTAGTTTTCAACATATCACATCAATATTAAATTAATGGCAATCACATGGGGCTATAATAATAATCATAATAATAATAATAAACTATCATTAGACAATGTTGGAAAACTGGCTGCCTAAAAATTTTGGTTTAAGTTGCTACTAGTGGGCTTTGACAAAAACTTTGGCCCCATATCCGCTCAAATGTCCTTCATTGCTATTTCAACACCCCTAGCTACCATCCAGCAAAGGCAATTGGACAATTTTCACATGACATCAAACTATTAAGTGAAACAAAAACTTTGGAAGACGTGGTGAGCTCTTCAACGCCTTTATGCACCAATATAAGCGTCAAATTTGTCAATTTTAAACCAAAATTTAAACCCCATAGACGGATGCCATAAACATTTAGATAACAAATCAAACTACAATGAAAATGTCACCTTTTTTTATATCAATGAAAAGTTGATAGGTAGATCATTCACTTACCCAAGAAGAATGTCCAACATGCTCTAGAAATTGTTTCTTCAAGAATATATTATTTTCTCGACACATTATTCATGTTGCCCAATATGAATGACATCATTTTACTTCCGAGAGAGGAGCATCAATTTTGTGCTCAAGTCAAAATATCCATTAAATTGAGTGCCCTCGAGCACAAGCCTTTACATTTTTGCTTACCTAGAGAAAGATTTTCCCAAGCAATAAGCAATAATTATAACGATTATAGAAGCAAGTTTATCTAGCCTCTAATATAGGGGGAAAAAGAGCCAGAATACCATTGATAATCAGCAAATTTAGGATTGGCATACAGCAATTGCAGGCTCTACATCCAACTTATCAGGGACTGGGAATGAGCTACTAAACGACCTTCCATTGCACCATCTTTTGGCAGTGACAACCCAACACTACAGTAGTGAAGAAAAACACTTCTCTTGGAAAGATTCCCCCTAACCTTTCTACCAAAAAGAAAGACTGGATGTTTAATTCCAGAACAACCTTCCCCTAATGAAATGCAAACCATCATATAGCAGCAAAAATCATTCAGAAAATTAACACGATAACAATTGTTGAAATCTCCTCAAGAAAAAAAAATGAGCATCAAACTAATCAAGTTATGGAAATCAACGCTTTAATATGGCCCCTTTCCCAAAACAAAAATCAATGTAAATCAACCATCAACAAAAAAATTCCTAATTTTAACAAAAACACACAATAAACATGTAGTCTAAAAACCCCAAATCCAAACATGGGAAACATCTTAGCAGCATCCACACTGGCATATGTACATTTCACAACTATCAGAGTATTAAATGCAAAAAAATGATCAATTTCAAAGTCGAGAACTTGACTACTAAAATCCAAATCTCCTAACTTAATTTAACTACAGATCTGAACCTCTTTGAAGCAATAAAAGGTTAAGTTATCCATAAAGAGTTCATTAGAATATATCAATTAGACTATAGATAAAAAATAGCTTATAAAACCAAGTAATTAGAAACAAAAAAGAAACACATAAATTACTTAGAGTTGAGTTGACATGTTCTTTCTTTCCGCTGTGCAAAGCTATTAATCTAAAAATTAACATATATGTGGAAAGAAATATAGTCATTTAAGAGAAGCTTGATGATTCATATACATCTCATATAGGTAGTGAGTTTAATCTTCCTGGTACATTGCTTGTAAGACTTGTAGTTGGATTATAAGTAAAGCTTTTTATTATAATGAAAGTCAATTGTCTTTATCTTAATGTTTCTAATTAACCTCCCTTTTGTTGATTCATTGAGTTCAATTTGTTAGGTTTCATTTGACATATCTTTCAACGTCAACCAAAGGTGTAGTTTCATTGTTTTATTTTTTGGCAATGATGTACCCATGCAATTTTTCTTTTTAGTGATATCTATTAGGCTTATCTCACATATATGTCAGATAGCCTAGTTGTAATTCTTTATATATTTTCAACCCAGTTTTCACTTAATGTAGTAGTACCAAGATTCACAAAATAAGGGCATACTTCCAAAAATCATGACTATCAAGAAGCAAACCTAAAATCATTTGTTCCATCCTTCCAAAGTCATCCCTCAACGATCAGAAAATAAAACAATGCGCAAAAAAATGGCAAGGACAATCTCTACCAACTTCTGCAAGATTACTCTTAGGTAACATCATTTAACATTGATTTCATACACGGTAGTACAGTTAGCGAAAAAAATTAATCCTTTAACTTTTCATTCTCTGGTAAGATCAGGAAACATGAGAATATCTTTTCAATGAATACACAAGTAGAAGATATCGAGGCTGTTGGTAAACATTCTACATCTTGCATATCTAATCTAGGATGCAGGAGAACTAAAATAGATGTTCTAGAACTAATTGTTGGCAATAGCTACGCAAACCAAAAAATATAAGAGCCCTACATAAAGGATGCAACGAAGAAGAAACCCACATGAAAGATTTGTTAAAATATTCTGATTTATAAAAGACATAGTCAGCAATTTGTTACTTGATTCCATAATGTGGCCGTCCATCAAACAATTTTCAGATGTGCTAGGTGCGGTTGCTAAACGTAGACATCTGTTCGTGTAAAATGTGTTTGTGGAATCCGCAAGTGTATGGATCGAACAAGTAATATAGTGGATAATGAGTCTGAGTTATCGTTCCCACGAGGATCAGATTGAGTACTGAAATTATCAGTTCTAACTTTATTTGAACGATCCAAATATGAATTTTATTAAGAAAAGAAAATAAAATAAATAAGTAAATAAAATTAAGCAAAGAAAATATATACAGTGCTTTAGAGGTAATTATATGATGGATATGTGTCAGGACTTACGACTTCATCATAATTGAACCACTTATTCTAGCGATAATTAATCTATGTTACTGATTGAATCTCATGAAATTAACTAACTACTCCTTTCGAAGCTAGTTAATTCTACAAAATTAGGCCATCTCACCTATCTCTAAGTGAGCGCGTTATCAAACCTTTGAGCGCATTAATCAATAAGAGATTCATATAAGCCTCTCCAAAGTTCAACTTACGGTGACCGCACTAACTACAAGCAAATCTCATTGTCTTGTCTAAATTAATGATTATTATTGTATAAGCTAACTTAAATATTCCTCTCTCAAGTTCAATTATAGTCCATAGATTCATTCATCTATTTGCCAAAAAGATGAAGACAAAACAACATACCAATAAGAATTTAACATAATAGTTAATTGCATAAATTCAACATGAAAAATATGACTATGGTCCCAACTAGGTTACATCATTCGTCCTAACTTAAAATCAATTACACATCATGAATGAAAAATACACATAAATAGAGCACATAAGCAGGGTAATTAGATCTCGAATAAAATGAAGAACTCTTGCACCAAGTATCTCCGCCTTGAATCTGGAACTTGATTCCTGAATCTCTAAAAGTTCTGTGTTTTTCTCCCAATTTTCTCTAGTGTTTTCTATATTATACCTCTCATCTACTGAGAACTGGTCTAACCCTATTTATAAGAGGCTTATAAGCCTCAAAAAGTACTTAGAAATCGTAAAAGAAACCTATTAAATTAAGACTTTGACATGGAAAAGGAAAACAGAAATTTTCTACCGACTAGTCATTGCGGCTGCAATAAAGTAAGTAAATGCGCCGTAATAAACAAATGAACGATATCCTGATTCCTTCATTGTACCCGTGATCAGGTATTATTGCACCTGCAATGCTCTGACTTGCTCTCTGAACTTTGTTTCTGGGCCAGGCGATTGCGGCCCTACATTGTGGCCACAATGTGTAATTTTTTAAGGCCACAATAGGTCGCAATGACTATTTCATTGCGTCTGCAACCGACTTTTAGCTCTCAGAACCATGATTTGTGACAGACATTGCTCCTACATTGCGCCCGCAATGAATTCTACGCTGCGCCTACAATGAACAAATTTCAAGCCCAAGATTTTTTCATCTTCTTTTTGATCCTCTATCTTTTTCCTTGTTGCCTCTTGATTCCCAAGCTCCAGAATGTATTCAAACTCGATCCAAACTCGTCCAAACTCGTACATATTTACTTCTTGTTGGATGTTAACCTACAATTCATCAAACTAAACATAAATATAAACTTTCAAATATAATATCAAATAATTAACACACATATAAGGGATTTAAATACTACAAATAACTACTTATCAAACTCCCCCACACTTAGACTCTTGTTCGCCCCCGAACAATAAACAAAACAAAAGCAAAAGAACAAAAACATAATGCTTTAACCTTCATCACATATGAGACAACAACTCAAAATCCCTTTTCTTAATCAGTCTAGAGTAAGCCTGCCTAATAAAAAAAGTCTCCCAAACAATGCAAGATTTTTTATAACTTTATACTTTTTCCTCTTTATTTTTTCAAGTACTGGTCAACCTTTCGAAACTCATAAAATGTCATGAACAAGCGCTCTCAAGCAACCATTAGAATAATAAAACAAGCTTTTACCTGAAATGGCATAACTTAGACAGGCCGACCCTTGCGGATAAGTTTACTCTTCGCTCAAATGTTTAAAGGTTAAGTATTTACGCTCAAAATTCTATCCACGTGAGAGTTCTACCATAGCCTTGCAAAATTTCTCATTCTCTATCACTTAGGTACACACGTATGACACAAATCATAAGGTCTTTTAAGGGATGTAACGGGGCTAAGGGTCAAGGTATGAGAATTTTAGGAAGTGAGGCTAATGAACCATTCGAACTAGTAGAACACAAATTTATAACATTAAAGAACATATCCCAGGTGAAACCACTAATCTCTTCATTTTTTCAAAACTCATAGCATCATTTATACAATACGGACATATCCCATATGTCAAAAGAAACTCCAGTCGTTATTTCAAAAAGACATAACCCTTTATCTCAATTTTTTTCTACAAAATTTTCTTTTCTATTTTTTTATCCCTTTCTTTCACTGTTGCTCTTTCACTTTTTCCTTTTCTTTTTTTTTTTTGTTTTTTTCTTTTTCAACGCCTCTTCCGTTCATTATTGTTCATTTTTCCTTTTCCTTTCTTTTCTTTCATTGCTGCTTTTCTTCATTGCTTTCATCAACTCTTTTTTTTCACATACAAACCACCCCTACCACGATATTATCAACGGAAATCCCTCACCTTTCCTTCATCAAAATCTCATCAATAACAACTACTCCCCCACACTTACTTCTTTCACCCTATCAATCACAAATCCACTAGTCTATTGGCAATGTAAGAATATATACTATTTTTCAGGTCAAGACTAGTATCAAGAGATGTAAAGAAAAAAATAGGAAATTAAGCTCAAAGGGGTTATGCAAAAGATTAATTGATAAGGTAGGCTTTCTGGTTAACGTGGTTAATCAATAAAGAGTGCTTTAATCATATTCATATAATGCATGTAGTAATGTAGTCTCAAAGAGAAATAAAGCAAGTTCGAGAGACACAAACCTATGGAAGAATATCACACATGAACAAAGATAGTGAGACTAATAAAGATGTGTCAGTCTAAAGCTCAAAAATCTCACCGAGTTAAATTTGCTAACCTAATCCAGTCATAACCAATTCTAAAAAAAGCAAATAAATAGAAGGTTCAAGTTTATTAATTCAATCATGTTATGAATCGCTCTAGGTCAACAGAACAAATCTTTTTTTTTTCTAATCTTTTCGTTTTTTCCCTAGCATTGCTTAAGATCCTAATTCTAGCGACGCTATACTCCAGTTAAATCTAGTCCTTAAGAATCACGAGTTGCTTTCTCACATGTGCACAAAACACAATTTTTTTTCTAGACACAAAACATAACAAACATATGTAATGTTTCTTTTTCACTAAACAAAGCAACAGCTAAACAAAAATTTTTTCTTACGAACAATAATTTTGCAACTGACATAATTCGATCAATATGCAGGTTAAGTACAGACCAAGAGATAGTGAAAATATACATCAGCCAAGTAAAACAAATAACATATAATCATTCGCCAACACTTAAATAAGAACAAAATAAGAACAAAATAAGAACAAAATAGATCAATAAGAACAAAATAGGGAGAAATGGTTTTAGGACTCCCTGGGGGTATGCCTGATGGTGCGTCTGGATCGTAGTCTGATGGGACGGATGGAATGGAACTCGTGTAGCTCATCTGAATTCCAGCAGTAAGGGAAAAGACCGTCATCATAAAAAAGTAGGACTACCATGATTCCTAGCAATAATGAAATAATCGTAAATTAAAATTTAAATATAAACAAGATAAAGGAAACGTGTCCTCTTTCTAATGCAAGTCCTAGAATCTACATGCAATGCAATGCAATAAAATAAAACAATTGGTTGCCTTCCATTTAGCGCTTTATTTATAGTCTAGAGCTCGACTATAAGGAATAATTTTCTAGGAAACTCTGAAAAAGCTTTTGATGTTCTGCCTAGCTTGCCAAGATTGACTTTCTGCTCGTCTTCAGGCTTTTCCAAAAATTTACTGTGTTCTTTTCATGTAAATATGGACTGGCATCTCCACTGATCTCAAATTGTACTATGAAAACTTCAACCTCTTTGTCTTATGGAATCACAAAATCAATTTTAGAACTGATGAGATTAGAGAATTGCTTAACAATTGTCCCATCATCAAAAGTGATTTTTGGAACTTTCTCTTCTAAGACTACTTCCCCATTGTTCTCATGTTTTTCTTTTATAATGGAGGTTGCTGCTCTTTTTCTTCATGGAGAGTATTAAATGGTTGATAACTTGAGATATGGCATCTTGTTGTCCTTCATCATTCTCCAAAAGTTTTTCTTGTTTGTGCCATTGTGGAGCTAAATGTATATATAGACAATCATTTAATTCATGATATTCCCCCACAAAATTCACACATTAGATCCACTAAGGGCGCTGTATGTTAACGGGACAATCACTTAGTGCATGATTTGCACAGCAACAATCACAAACTAAATCAATTTCTATAGTCTGACTCTCAAGTCTCTTCTCATATTCCTTCAATTGCGATGGTAAACCATTCATCCATTCTTCATATGCCTTAGTTGTTTTCATAGACAAATTAGCGTCTGCACACCAGTCATCACTATTATTCATCCTGAAAAGAACAAGGCAAACAAATCAAATAGAAAATAAAATTCAAAGTAAAATTAGAATTAAATGGTATCGATATCAACCTCAATCCCCGGCAATAGCGCAAAAAACTTGTTTGTGTAAAATGTGTTTGTGGAATCTGCAAGTGTACGAGTCGAACAAGTAATATAGTAGACTATAAGTCTGAGTTATCGTTCCCACGATGATCAGATTAAGTACTGAAATTATCAATTCTAACTTTATTTGAACGATCCAAATATGAGTTTTATTAAGAAAAGAAAAGAAAATAAATAAGTAAATAAAATTAAGAAAATAAAATATATACAGTGCTTTAGAGGTAATTATATGATGGATATATATATATCAGGAATTATGACTTCACCAAAATTGGACCACCTAGTCTAGCGATCAAATCTCATGAAATTGACTAATTACTCCTCTCGAAAGCAGTTAATTCTACAAAATTAGGCTCCCTCACCTATCTCAAGTGAGTGCGTTATCAAACCTCTTAAGTGCATTAATCAATAAGATATTCATATAAGCCTCCCCAAAGTTCAACTTATTATGACCGCACTAACTACAAGCAAATTTCATTGTATTGTGTAAATTAATGATTCTTATTGCATAAGTTAATTTAAATATTCCTCTCTCAAGTTCAATAATAGTCCATAGATTTATTCATCTATTGGCCAAAAAGATGAAAACAAAATAATATACTAATAAGAATTTAACATAATAATTAATTGCATTAATTCAGCATGAAAAATATGACTATAGTCGCAACTAGGTCACATTGTCGTCCTAACTTAAAATCAATTACACATCATGAATGAAAAACAAAAATAAATAGAGCAAATAACCCAGATAATTGGATCTTGAATAAGATGAAGAACTCTTGCACCAAGTTTCTCCGCCTTGAATCTCCAACTTGATTCCTGAATCTCCAAAAGTTTTGTGTTTTTCTCCTCCTTTTCTCTAGTGTTTTCTATATTATGCCTCTCCTCTACTAAGAACTGGGCTAGCCCTATTTATAAGAGGCCTAGAAGCCCTAAAAAGTGATTAGAAATCGTAAAAGAAACCTACCAAATTAAAACTTTGACATGGAAAAGGAAAATAGGAATTTTCTTCTGACTGGTCATTGCGGCAGCAATGAAGTAAGTAAATGCGCTCACAATGAACAAATGAACGATATCCCGATTCCTTCATTGCACCCACAATTAGGTATCATTACATCAGAGACAGACGATTGCTGCCCTACATTGCGGCCGTAATGTGTAATTTTTGAAGTCCGCAATAGGTTGCAATGACTATTTCATTGCGCCCGCAACCAACTTTTAGCTCTAAGAACCTTGATTACATTGCGCCCGCAATGAATCCTACACTGCCATGAGGATGGCTAAATCAATCAATTCGAGAAGCAATATATTCAAGAATAAGATAAGAGAATCAATCAATTTGAGAAGAAATATATTCAGTAATAATCAGAGAAAGAGTATCGAGGGCTCTGTGCTAGGAAGAGAGAACCGAGTGCTCATTAATCCAGTTGCCGCACTTTCCTAAATTATTATCCAAAAATTAGTCAAAATAAATAATAAAATAGAAAAGGGCTTTTTTGACAATTGAACAGTAACTTTGGGCGGGAAAATGAGCTAACCTTTTGGTCAGACTTAAGTCCCTCTATATATAAAATAGATGTTAATTTGTTATACTACATCCAATTATATTTTAATATTTCATATAATTATTATTCTACAGAATTTTACAGTTCACGATCTTATTCAACGATCTAAAAGACCTTTTCACTGATTCAATTCAAACTTACAATTCCAACAAGCTTGGCCCATCACTTAAATCAGAGTTGTGAAGTGTTGTACTTGCCACGTCTCACGTGTCATAAAATGTACAAGGGTTACCTTGTTTATAATAATTAAATTCTCATCCGTGCGTTATACGAGAATATTACATATCAAATTATTTAAAACAATAAATAATTTGAAATTTTGTATTTTTTTTTTGGTATGGTGAAATTTTATAAGGTTACGTTACCTAATAAAACCTAATAAAGAATACTTAATTTTTAACATCAACCAAACAGTAATGTAATTTTTTTGTCATTTTAAGGTAATTATAGTTTACAATAAATTTTAACCAGATTATTATCGTTAACGCAAATAAATATTATTTTATTCTTTTATGCTAATTTAGATAAAATGACATTGTACCAAGTAATTGCTAGTTGGATGCCATTGTGCACTCTGAATTGTACTAAATAATTGCTAGTTGGATAGTGTCGTGTACTCTGAAAATATTTCTTATTTAAAACTAATAAAGTTAGATAGAATGAAGATTATATAATTTAATAATACATAAAAGTAGTCATATGTAAAATAGTCATAATTATTAATATTTATTTACACTGGAAAAAATTAAGAAAAAATTTCAATTAACTTGTACTAACGATATATTATTTAATTTATATTAATTATAAACTACAAATTTCAAGATATGTTAGACAATTGGATAATTAAATTTATCAATAATTTAAACAATTAAGTGATGATAATTATATATTAGTTATTAACTTTAATAGTGAATTTTATTTCAAAATAGTGAATGGATACTGTAAAAGTGAATAAAAAAATTGAAAAAATTAGAATACCACGTAGGTTACCGTATTATAAAACAAAATGTCTAAAAAGAACCTACTAACAAATTTGTTTACGGGGAAATTAAGGTACAAAAATATCACAACTTCTTTCATTTAATTAATATTTAATTGACTAGTAATTTCACTTGTGCATTGCACGGGATGTTTTGACCAAATAAAATAAACAACATGTAAATAATATAATCTGTGATTGTGTAAAAATTGTTAAACATCTATTATGTGTTTCAACAAAAAATGATATATAAATGTATTAAAGAATAATCCAACATGGTCATTTGGGAAAATTAATGTTAGAATTCACCTGCTTCAGTGCTGCAAGTTTCAAAGTGAACGGGATAGTGGACAACAATTATTATTCTAGAAGCTATTACATTTTGAAAGCACAAAGAAGCCCTCAAGATAACCTACATTCATCAAGCGAAATTGAGTTAATTATGTCAAAGATTACATAATAGAATTATAGAGCTGACATATAATTAAAATTTACATATCTAACGGTTAAAGAAAACATATGACTATAAATTGTTGAATACCTCCTTGCAAACAACATTCCACGTAGACTTGCTAAAGTCACCGTTGTCCTCACATATCATAAGCTTCAACCCATAATAATTCGTGACCCTCAAAATAGCTATATACAACTTTCCAAGAGTGAATGCAGGCCTCCGAAGGAAAATATCAATATTCTTGATAGATTGACCTTGATTCATCGCATAACAGACCATCAACAAGAACTATCTCTACTGAAAGATAAATGACAATCTAATATCTGACGGAATGAAGGTTAATATGGGAATAACAATATAACTTTTTAATAATTCATTCGTAAACAGCGGGTTCATATAACAAGTATTAAAGAATTAAATTTGGTTATAATGGTGTAAAAAAAACCATATATTACATATATAATAAGTTGTATAGAAGTCGATTCAAATCTAAAAAAGCCGATAGTTTAAATGATTAATGTACTCAAATATTGATTTGACACGGGTAAAATGTTTTTAAGCTAATATTGAAATCAAATTAACAATATAGTTAATATTGTCATGTATTGTCGTATATAAAGTCTATGCCATGTAAAGTTTACCATGAAAGAACAATGAACAAAATAAAGTTAGACAATTTAATATTCATCTGGATGAGTGATTTTTTTATAATTTTTAAATTAGATGTTAAAAAATTGTCTCATTCTAAATTGCGGTGACTCTAAATCAATTAAGTCGACAATAACTCTGATAAATAAACGCTCCAATTATACACAACCGATTATGCATTGTCCAATATGAGAAGTTGAAAAAAATACACAAAATAACATTCACTCAAAGTTACAATGCGTACATAATTAATTTAATGCACATAAATGAGAATTGAAACGATTCCTTTAAAAATAAAATATCTTATTTTATTTGCATTTAAAAAAAATTGATTGATTAATGCTTTTGCATTAATAAAAAAATAAAAGACTCGAATAAATTATTTGTAATTTAATATTTAAATTCATTATTTATAAAGATAATTGTCATCATAAAGTCGGACTTCAAGTCTGGCTTTTTTCTTTTTTTTTTTTTTTGTCTTTACAAATGTTTTTTTAAATAAAATTATTTTACATTAACTTCATAATATTAATATTCAATTAAAAATAAGTTGTGCAATTAATAACGAAAGTTTGCTAAATCTATCATTTAAACAAAGGTTTGCACACAGATACAATAAGCAGCCCACGTGCAGTCAAAATAAAATGTTTGAACTGATTCATCACATTAGTGTATTAAGATAAAAAAAGACACAAAGTGACTTCGACCAATTTTTTGTTTATAAATATGAGGTCCTCAAAAAGAAATCATTAGACGGATCAATACATATGGAAAACATATGAAGTTTAAAAAACTTTTGTAGTGGAGAAGCATTAAATAAATCATACAAAGTTTAATCTGAAACTCAATTACACGAAGTTTTAATTGTCACAATTAGTCTTGCGAAATATTTGAAAACTGTTTAAAAAAAAAGAAAAAAAAACCAAATTCACGACCCAACACACGAATAAAGAATTCGGTATTCTTATACAGTGATTGATATGTCACAATTTACCCTTTTTTTCAATGCAATGTTGATTTTAATTAAAAAAGAATATAATAACATTTGACCTTGAGGATGAAACAAGAAAATAATAATAAATTGGTTATCTTTAAAATTTCCATTAGTTAGCAATAAATAATCATAAGAGTAACAAGCAAACTCATTTATTTTGATTGTACTCATATTGTATTGAAAACATATAAACTATAGTTCAGACGAGTGTAGAAATTAACAAAAGCATTTGGACACCACCTGAAAAAAACATTCGAGGACTGAGGCCGAATGTTGACTCCAAATGAAGTTCCACGGCTAGTGAACTGCACAAGGCTGGTGAAGATCGAATGACTATAATATCATGTGTAAGGCTGTCAGAAATAATTTTAATAGCTTGAAGAAACAAATGAAATATTTGGCCAAATTTTTTGGCTTGAGAAAATGACTAAAATTTCATTTGTAGTTAGGTGATGAGTTGATGATGAAATAGATCAAAATTTAATACAAGGTATAAAATGAAGAAGTTGGGTAAAAATGGTAAAAAGGCTAAGTAAGCTTAGTTGCATAATTTATAGTTTTTAAATGATTAAGCCATGTGCAATAGTTAAAGCAAATGGAGGAAAAAAATCATTAATTGGGTTAGTTAGCAATTGTCATTACAATTATCATTAAAGAATTGAATGAAAATGGGAAATTCAGTGTTCAATTTCTAGAGCAATTGAAAGTTATATTTAATAGAGGGATATGTATTTAGAAACATAAAGATTTTGAATTCATGATTTATGATTACTTCGAATTATCTATATATAATTCTTGGAAATAATAAAACGATAAAAAAATTAACCAAAGGCTAAGATTAAGCAGTAAACCAAGGGCCAAGATGTAAATGTCAGATTTAGAAAGTAATTTTGAGTGAGAAAATAGAAAAAAGAAACTGTATTATTTTTAAGTATATATATATATATAGATATAGATATAGATTAATATATATAGATAGACTTGATTATCAGTTTATACTTTATAGTTAATTGCCAAAAGGATCCGAAATTGTCAAAATCCGTGGCTGAGGAACTATTTGCAATCATCTTTAGAACTTCAGGGACGAAAACGTGCATATCTCCACGAACCAGATTTTTATTGCTGAAATAATAAAAACGTGTGGTTAATGAGACGTGCTCGAGTCGGGAGCTCTAGGTTGTGTTCTTCAACTTCTTCTGCCCCCATTACCAACAGATTTTTGACAGTAAGTGTCGCTGCGAGCTCAAATTTGCACTTTTTGCGCCCGTATCACTCGACAGTGTACAGAAATGGGAAGCACAGGTGCTCTAATCAACAATCTACACCTCAGAAATAACATCCTTTGCTTCAGATGCTTAAATTGGAGCCCGGTTCCAAAAAATTCGGTGCAAATCAACCCCAGAAAGTCCGGACTATTAAGCTTCTCGAATAAAAAGTATTTGAAGAAATTTAACAGGATAGTGTGCTCTGCGGTTGAAGATGCCGTCCAAAAGCAGCAAGAATCGAGTACTGGTAGTGTCAATGGAGCTGACTTAGCTGTTGAAGATAGACCTGGTATAATAGAACCCATTTGAATATGTTTATTTTCAAGAATTTCTTGTGGGTTTCTGATTTATGGAATCCCTTATCTGCGCATGTCTTTCCTTTGGGTCAGTTGAAATGTTCCGGTAATCGATTGCTGATACTTGGGTCTTGGTCGTGTTGTTTGAACTTCAAGTGTTGATGATTAATGCCTTCTTTCTAGTATTGCGGTTACGATTCAGTTTGGGCATATAATTGATGTAAGCTTTAGTTGAGGGTTCTTCGCCTTGAAAAAAAAATAAAAAAAACGAAAAAGTGAAAATGAATATACGTTTCTTAGTGCGGGTTAATGTATATCAGTTGGGCATGTTTAGGGGGGCATGGTTTAATAGTTTCAGTATTGCTCTGGAGTCTTCTGACTGCTTTAGGTACTGGACATTCTCGAAGGGTATGAGATGCTCAATCTATTCCATTATCTTACAAAGCAATTTCAAGATTGTTATCTTTTTAGTTATTTTAAGAGGTTTTCCATATTTATCTAGTATATCTTGAACCATTTTTTTTATTGGGTTAGGCATCATATTTCCAGCATTCAATGCAGTTAGTGTGACGGCAGATCCATTTATTATTCTGATGTGATAAGTCTTGCTAAATACTCGAGATGAATGGTTATACCATAAGGGAAATTATTTACGAGTTTTCCTCCAATCTTAGGGAATTTTCTACCAAGCTTTTTGTTTGATCTTGTCACCAGATCAATATAGGACCTTAAGTTTAACGGGGTTCAAATTATATAGCATTATAGCTTAAAACTGTAGCTCAATGCTGGTGATCCAAGAAATGCTGACTTCCAATAAAAAGAAAGACTTTATACATTTCTTCCTTGAAATGCAAGCCCAATACACATTTTTAAAATGGAAAATTTAGTCGCATTTATGTTTTAATTAACTTAATTCTAGCTTTAGCCCACAACTCGTAATATGCAAATTAAAGCACACTTCACTATTTTACCCCTCCAATTATCCAAACACAAATCAGATTCGCATTGAAAGAAATTTAAGAATATGAACCTCCTTCTTCTTGTTAGTGCCCGATGGGAAATACTAATTCCTAAATTCAATTTTTCCTAACTGAAACCTAATTAATCCTTTTGATTTAAGGCTTCATACTCTGGCAACCTCAAGGTCCACAACCACCAGTTGGGTTCACTGTCAGCTAACTTGAGTCCTCTGCTGTGAGGCTGCTTTCTGGCTTCATATGCTCCCTTAAGCAGTCAAACTCCTATTCTTATTGTTATTTTGTTTGATATTCTACCCCATCCTTTTCTGTGAGATAACTTTGTATTTTATGTTATACTACTTCCGTCCTACAAAGATAGTCCAGTAGGTAATTTTTTGTAGATTAAGAAACAATAGTTTATATAGTTCAAACATTAAATTTTACTTTAGTTTTCCACATACACCCTTATATCTCATTAATTATTTGAAAGACTTTCAATGTATAGGTAGTTGAATAATAGTAATAAATTAGGGCACATATGGAAATGAAACATTAAATACATGTTTAATATGGTAATTGGACTATCTTTTTGGGATGGCCGAAAAAGGAATACTGGACTATATTTGTGGGACGAAGGTAGTACTTTTTTACCTCCTTACAAATTAAAGTAATCTTTCTTTTAATTTATTTCTTGTTATAGGGGTATTTGCTGTAAAGTAAATGAAAATAACAAATTAAAGTAATCTTTCTTTTAGTTTATTTCTTGTTATAGGGGTATTTGTTATAGGAGTATAGCTAAGAAAATTGCTTGAAAAAGTAAATGAAGAGAATATAACATTCCCTTGATTAGAGTATTTTTGGTTCTGGTCCTTCAAAATGTCTTCCTTCTTTTTATTTGCTTGAGCGTGTAACTGCTTCCTCGAGCAACTGCTCTGCCCCTTCTTCCTCATTCAACTTCCATAATGGCCCATCTTCTATTTTAGCCCCGAAAACTGTTTAGTTCCATAAGTCAAGGTGCATTGGGTCTCTGAAATAGGAACCCTGCATGGATATATGCTTCTCTTTTTACGGGCTCTGTCATTGCTTTGATATAAGTGATTGGGCCAGCCACGTATTGTCGCCACGGGTCCAGTTGGGCATCCTTTATTTAGCCTCATAATTGAATGTCTTACTTTGCTTCGTTGTTTCAGCCCGTTACTTGCATATTCTTTTGTTATTTAAGCCTCATAATTGGGCTGTCTTAAGTGTTTCGGGCCTTATAAATGGGTTGGACCAACAATGTAAATTTTAAGTGTCAACAGTAATTGTTTGTCTTTGATGGAGGGAAAAATCATGCCTAAAGTTATTAATGTTTGTGCTTGAGGATTTTTGTCATATTTCATGTATGGGTTAAGCTGATTTTAGAGTGAAGCCTATGTAGGAATTTCATTAAGCCTATGTAGTTTTTGGCTAATGAGAGGGGGTTCTAGTAGCTAACATAATACATTACCTATTGGCGCAGTATCATTAGGTTTAAACAGAGAAAGACGAGGTTGCTGAGTTGGTTATCATGATCTTAATGATTGCACGAGAAATATGATATTCTTTAGTGCATTCAAAAATCTCAAAATTTTAGAACGTGGTTTGACAATGGGAGATAACTGGGTAGAGGCCTTTCTTTGGTTTATCTTTTTCCCTAAATTTGTAATATTAACTGGGGATGCACTTATGGCTATGCTGTTTAATTGCATTAAGCAGCAGCTTTGATCGTGTTCTGAAAAAAATCGAATTTGGTAATTTAACATGTTATTGCAATCTCTCTATGGTTCTGGGGATGGACTTCTATAATCATGTATATGAACTCTTAACTTACTGTAATCGGAACATACAATTTATAGATTAAATTTGGTGTGCCTGAGAAGCTCAAAGGTCACCCTTTTATTGCATAGATGGCCTCCTGGGAATCCTATGCCTTACTGTTCTTGCTTACCTTCAATCATATAGGATGTGGTTTCCTTTGGCTGTGTTTTCATTTCATGGTTTATACCCTGCCTGTATTCTATTTCCGTGTGTCACTTCTCATAGTTGAGAGTATAGCCTATGACATGGTTGTAAGTCTGCATTTCCTTGGCATATGCATGGTTGTAAGTCCCCATTTCCTGGGCATATGCTATTTCTATGCTTTATTGTGAAGGAGATGTTACAATTTTCCATTTTTAGTTGCTGATATCTAGTCAATAGGATCATTTTTATACTAACTATCGTTATTTCGGTATGAGATCCATTCTTTGCTGATATTCTGAGAGGATGTTTTCATGGCATTATAGATTCTGCTGATGGTGCAAAATCTCTTCTTCAGAATGGTGATAAAGATGATGATGGGAATCCCATTTACAATTTTCTTTATCCTAGTAAAGAGCTCCTTCCCGATGATAAAGAGATGAGCATATACGATCATTTAGAGGAGTTGAGAAACAGAATTTTCACATCAGTTTTGGCTGTTGGAGCTGCTATAGTTGCTTGTTTTGCATTTTCAAAGGAACTCATTATGTTTCTTGAAGCTCCAGTTAGTGCACAAGGTGTTCGGTTCTTACAACTGGCCCCTGGCGAGTTTTTCTTCACATCTTTAAAGGTTCCTCCTTCTATCATAATCTCTGTTAATTCTATATTAGAACTTATACTTCTCTTTTCATGTTATCATTAGATAAAATATACTTCTTGCTCCTTTGATGTGGTCTTTTAGACTTCTGGTCATCTGAAGCTACAGCTTCTATTTGTGGATGCAGTTTTCTGTGTCTATTACCTCATTGCCTGTAATGGTAAATTCTGAAGCTAGTTTTATCAAACCATTTAAATTTTGAAACTGAAATAGATTTTATGAGAATAGTGTGTTGATATTTGTGTAGGACATGTGGGTCCCATGCGATATATCGATGCGATTTGTTTGGCCAAATTCTATTTTGCATTAGAACGGTTTGCTAACACCTTTTAAATGCTAGATGCAAAATCATTTCTTGACCATAATGATGTCTTAGTTTATCAGTTAACTAAATACAATGCTTTCTTTATAGCCCGTCACTTGATCATGATAGTTAGCAAAATCAGCTGAAAAGATGGATTCGTGATGCAAATCTGTGAATATTAATTTTCAAACAATATAAGGCCTCAAGACATTGTCTAAAAGAGATCTCAACTTGACTGCAGTAAAAGTGTGCCCTGGTGTCCTGTCAACATGGGTGATGCTAATGCTATTATCAATTTGATTTCTCTTATCTTGGGTATAACCCTCAATGGCCCAAGGTTCTCTAGCGACAGGTGAATCATATGAGAAAGAATAATGCTATTTATCATCAGGGATGATGATCACCATCCCACGTGGCAGGATTTTGCATTAAATTATAAGTGTAATAAATGAAGGGACATGTGATTTATAAAATTGGACTTGTGTTATATAATACTAATTGATTAATGATGGTAATTATCACCATAGGTGATAAATAGTCCGTCCAACCCATTTATTTAGTTCACCTTTCCTTTTTTGGGTTGTTCCATTTATGTGGTCCATTTTTACGTTCATTTACAACTATGCCCCTATGTAATCTTGAAAATGTAAAATATTGTCTTTTCCAAATATACACCACTAATTACATATGGGTATTCTAGGAAGTTTGTTTGTATAATTGTGTTTTCCAATACTATTCTTAATCCTTGTGAAAAAGCAAAGTGGACCAAATAAATGGGATGGAGGGAGTAGTATTTATATATGAGAAAAATAACTTTTCACTATCCTTTATTTTTTATCCTGTTTTATTGTGCTCTGAAGCTCTAAACAGTTTCTATTTGAGATAGTTTTTGCTGGTTGCAAACTTTTGATGACAACAAACAGGTATGCTATATGCATAACTGTATTAAATGTTAAAACTTTCTTAAAAGAACACAATTTTTTGTGCTTAAATTACATCTTTATATATGCTTGGACTTCAAAATGGTTAATTATCATATAATGTTCTTATTTGAATGTCAAGATGTAATTCTTTATGTCCTGAGTAGAAGGTTAAGATCAAACCCTTCGCAAGGAATGGTTTCATATGTTAATTTATCCAATAACACAATAATTCAAGTTTGCCCTTTGAGATCTGGGCAAACCTCAGACATGTGGTCCACCTAACTAGTTCTGACAGGGAACTCTTGCCGTATGTCTAGTCAACTGATCTTCAATGAGAGTTAGGTTTTCTTCCTGAATCCCTAGTGCTGGAATGAGATTTATTTTATTTATTTATTGTTATTATTATTTTTTTTATTTTTTTTTTTTTTTGTAGATAAGAAATAATTTCCATGTTGGATGCAGGTTTCAGGATACTGTGGTATTCTACTTGGAAGCCCTGTCATTCTCTATGAGATCATAGCCTTTGTTCTTCCAGGATTAACGAAGGAAGAGAGGAGATTCCTGGGGCCAGTTGTTCTAGGGTCCTCCATTCTTTTTTATGCTGGCATAATCTTCTCTTATTATGTGCTAACTCCAGCAGCTTTGACATTCTTTGTTAGCTACGCAGAAGGGGTTGTTGAATCATTATGGTCTATTGATCAGTACTTTGAGTTTGTACTTGTGCTTATGCTTAGCACCGGATTATCTTTCCAGGTAAAGCTTCTTCTTTATCTGAATTTTTTGTCCTCAAGACCATCTTTCGGTTTCAAAGGAAAGTATTAATTCTGTATATCAAAACTTATGTTCTTCATTGAGGAAATTCCATTTCATTAATATTGTAGAGTGCAGTTGATGGTTACGTGGGCAATGTTCTTGTTAGAGAGTGCAGTTGATGGGTTTGATTATATCATTAATATTCACGATGTTTGGGGGGTTGGGGAAACATCATTCGATATCTGGTAGGAAGAATAGGTGTAAATATGCATTGAAGTCTGAAGACTGATTAGCGCCTAGTTGCAAACTCATTTTAATGAGTTTTAATAAGAAATAAGAGAGAGAGAATGAGTGGGGTTGAATGGTGGAGATTTGTGTAGTATTAGATATGAACACAGTGTGGAAGATTTAAAAGTTTGAATGACTCCCGCGTTTTTATATTGCTTTCAAATGGTTTAAAATCTCAGTTGTAATGCTGCTTTAGGAGAATTTCCTTCATAAAATTGATGCCTCTTCTTAATATCCTCATGCACAGGTTCCAGTAATACAACTGCTTCTTGGGCAGCTCGGGTTAGTGTCATCAGAGCAGATGCTCTCTATTTGGAGATATGTAGTGGTTGGGGCAGTAATAGCTGCTGCTATCCTCACACCATCAACGGATCCGCTTACTCAACTGCTGCTGGCTGGACCGCTAATGGGTCTTTATCTGGGTGGTGCATGGATGGTAAAACTTACTGGCAGATGATTCACTTTACAGCAGACTTTACAATGGTTGGTCAATGAATTACCCAAATCTGCCTGAAATTTATGGGGTGCGTTGAACTCCAAGTTTCCAGCTTATTATTTCCTGGACACCCTGTGGACAAAACAGTAAAGGGAAAGCATCCAAGTTATCCGACTGAAATTAGTTTCTATATATTCTGTACTTGTGTTGTTCTCTTCCAGCTTATATGTTATAGTAGTGCGAGTTCCAACGATTTGCCTTGTATACTTCGGGTATAAAAGTCACGTAAGGTTGTGTTAAATTTTGTATACTGTTTTCTTATAAATAGCGTGAGCTTTCAGTTGGCACTTTTATATATTTCAATTAGAGGCTTGATCCTCTTGTTCAGCTTTCATGGTTGATTTCCGGCTAGTTTGGGTTCTTTCTACAACGGGACATGGCGACCCTGTATCCAAGTGGTAGTTGATGCTAAATGTTAGATCTCTCGCTAGCAGGCTGGCATATTATTAGGGTTCAATTTTTTATGTGAACCGAATAATAATAATAATAATAATAATAATAATAATATATCTTTCCATTACTACATGTCAACAGGTTCACGTGGAAACTAGTAAAATGCGATAAGCCGTCTAAGTCTTCAGTTGACCCATTTGTCTTCTTCCTTGTGATAAGAAGTCAAGTCTCCGGTTCATCCCATTTGTATTGTTAAGGCTTTTGTTTGGGTCGATGCCTTGCGACCATGAAAGAACTCCGAAGTTGCAAAACAAGTACTCATGTTTACAACGAAAGAATTTTGTTATATCATGTATTGGTCCTCAACCTATAGCACTTGCGGCAAAATGGTTTCCAACCGATTTTTCTTGGTACTACAGTTCTACTTTTCAGTTTAGAAGTGATTGATAAGGGAAAAGAAGCGAAACGACGCTATTTCGAGGGGAATGCAAAGGAACATCTAAAGTGAATGCAATGGAACATCTAAAGCTTGACTGGGGACTAGAGCGATATGCAAGTAAATTAATCCCTGGATCTACAAATAGAGGCTAACGAGTGAATTAGGTCAAGATAACATACCCCAGAAAAAAATCTTTTAGATATCACGGGTTTGCGTTGTACTATTTGAACAAAAAGATGGATACGAAAGTTAAATAAAACTCATGACACAATCTTTTTTTTTTAACACATCACGTCACTTTTAAATTAATGGCAATCACATGGCCACATAGCTATTTTGTAAAATTCTTTGTCCTTTCTTTTGTCTAAATAGAATTATTTAATGAGTTTTTCTAGAGAGAGGAAGTTTTGCTAGTGGATATTCTAAATTACGAGTTGTGTTTAAAAACTTCATGGAGGTTTTTTATATAGTTTATATTAATACATGCCACATAGATTTAAAATAACCGCAATGTGCATTGATGCAAGGCATGTAGAGTTGGAAGTTTTGTTACAAAACTTTTCGAGAAGTTTTTCAACATTTTCATCTAAAGTAATATTGAAGCCTACGCTATTAATAGCATGAGAAGTCGGGGTTGTTTATAAATAGGAGCCAAATAGACATGGAAACAAAATGATGTCGACACCAATGTGTACAAGTTCTATAAATTAGAGACTAGCACTGAAATTTGTACACACAAGTTGTATGGCACAACCCCCGCCCCCCCCCCCGGGGGCCCCAAAACCACCCAAAAAAAAAATGAAAAAAAACAAAAAAAACAAAAAAACCCCAAAAACTACCGTTGCCCAATTATAGAGCATAAGGTAGTCTATTAGAAAAATCCAAATTCCCGCACGCGGGGCCGGCTGCTCATAACGAAAGCAAGAAAGGAAAATATCTTTGAACTCTACAGAGGAAAATGGAGGAGGGTTTGTTGTGGAAAGAGAGAGAAGTGAATCAGGGAGGGAGATGGCGAGTCTTGATGGAGGAGATGAAGAGACTGGGGTACTTAGCAGGACCCATGGTGGCAGTGACTCTGTCACAGTATTTGCTGCAAGTGATATCATTGATGATGGTGGGTCATGTGAGTGAACTCGCTCTTTCCAGCACCGCCTTAGCCATTTCTCTCTGTGGAGTCACTGGTTTCAGCTTTCTTGTAAGTGATAAGTCTCTCTCTCTCTCTCTCTGTGTCACACTCACCACTGTGTTCTGTTCCGATTACTTACTGCATCTTGATGATTTTCTTGGGGATGCTGCGTAATGAAAACACTTTGTGAAATATAATTCTTTTGAATCACGAAAGAGTTTTCTTGTTAAATTAAATTATATATACAAATAGCAAACTAGGCCTCTTAGAGGTTGGTGAGATATTGTTTTTATGCTAAGAAGATTCCTCTCGACCCATAAGTATGCATTTTAATAGGAAATGATTGGTTTGTTGTTAAAACTACTTGTGTACCTAATTTAGCATAGAAACACTGTTTATCCTATTTTCTGGACGTGGGATTATTATGCAGTTTCTGCAGCATTTAGCTAATTCGCAGCGTTATAGATATTTGTGATTCTGATTATTCATATGTGGGTGGGAGACATTAAATGAAACTTACGACCAGATTCGTAGTATTTATGTGTTTTAACTTCCAAATCCTATAATGATAGGTATTTCACCAGCTGCTTGAGAAAATGTGTAGCATCATAATACTATTAACGCATAAATAGTGTTTGATTAGAGTAATGATCAGATGTGGCTCTAGTTTCCAACCTGTTATGTACCCAGAAATCATGGTCGGATCATTCTGAATAATTGCTTAAAGGTGATCTGATTTTGAAAAACTGTATTCTATCAGATGACATGCACTGGCTCGACAACTCTCCAGTCCTTTAAGCATAGACAACGAACATCTAAGGGTGGAAATATCTTAACATTTTCTTGGAGACAAAATCATGAACACAGAGTTTATAGGTGTATTTAGTAGATTCAAGGCATCAGATGGACAAGAATAAAATTTCATTGGCTGTTGAACACTTAAATTTTACTGAAGATAGAAATGAAAAGAAATATATCTGTGATTTAAAAATATATTTCTTACCTCATCTCTGCCTGATCTGTGAACAGTTAGGTATGGCAAGTGCTCTTGAAACCCTAAGTGGACAAGCATATGGTGCTCAACAATATAAAAGAATTGGAACTCAAACTTACACCGCCATTTTTTCTCTGTTCATTGTCTGCATTCCAATCTCTGTCTTGTGGATATACTTGGGAAAGTTACTCGTATTTGTAGGCCAAGATCCTCAAATTTCACATGAAGCAGGGAAATTCACGATGTGGCTTGTTCCTGCACTTTTTGGTTATGCAACTCTTCAACCACTAATTCGATACTTTCAAATGCAAAGTATGGTCCTTCCTATGCTTATAAGCTCTTGCATCACAATCTGTTTCCACGTAGCTGTGTGTTGGGTGCTAGTGTTTAAGTCGGAATTGAAGAATATTGGAGCTGCAGTAGCAATGGACTTTTCAATGTGGTTAAATGTGACCATCCTTGGTTTGTTCATGAAGTTCTCTTCCTCCTGTGCGAAAACTCGTGCCCCCATTTCAGTGGAAATATTTGAAGGAATGAAAGAGTTTTTCCGCTTTGCCGTTCCTTCTGCTGTAATGATTTGGTAACACTCCTTCCTTTTCTCCATCTCTCTTTACTCATGCTTTCTACACAGAAGTTGGCACCAACATTCACATTTTCTTTTCTACTCTCATTTAATGCATCTTATTTTTGATGACTATAGCCTTGAATGGTGGTCATTTGAGCTACTTATCTTGCTCTCTGGGCTTTTACCTAATCCACAGCTTGAGACCTCGGTGCTGTCTGTATGGTATGTTCTTCACAAGCCTCATATATTAGCATTTTCAAATGTTAGTTAATACTTCTAATCCCTTATGTCTTGCTTTGAACAGTCTAAACACCATCGTCACGCTATACGCAATACCATTTGGATTAGCTTCTGCTGCAAGGTGTTCTCTGCAACTTTTTTTTTTTTTTTTTTTTGTGGGTTGAAGGGGGGGGGGTGTGCTTACTTAATGTGCTAATAAGCAGTACACAGTACTTGTTCTAAATTGTAATGATTTTATATTCAGCACAAGAATTTCAAATGAGTTGGGGGCCGGAAATCCCCATGGAGCACGTGTATCTGTTATTTCTCTGATGCTTATTGCTGTGGCAGAAGCAGTAATAGTGAGCACAATCCTCTTTATGAGTCGGCGTGTTTTTGGCTATGTTTTTAGCAACGAGAAGGAAGTTGTTGACACGTCACTGATATGGCTCCTCTTGTTTGTTTATCTGTTGTATTGGACTGCCTTCAAGGAACCCTTTCAGGTAAAGTATTTCTCCCACTCACGTCTGTCATAAAATGAAAAATTTTGGAATTCGGGTAACTCAAGGTTTCTTTTCTCTGTATTGTCAGGTGTTGCGAGGGGTTGCGGCTGGCAGCATATAGGAGCCTATATCAACCTCGCTGCATTTTACCTATTCGGAATCCCAATTGCTGCCATATTGGGGTTCTGGTTAAATCTTAGAGGTAAAGGTCTCTGGGTAGGAGTACTCTCTGGTGCTACTTTACAGACGGTTTTGCTAGCAACCATAACCAGTTGCACAAACTGGGAAAAGCAGGTCTCCACTTCATTTTCTTCTTGCCCTTCTCGGTTTATTCCAGAACTTTGATTTCTTCTGCATTTTATAAGCGAAAATCTTGTCCTGTTTCCGTCCTGTAGGCAGCTAAGGCAAGGGAGAGGTTGTCTGTGGAGAAACCTTCAACTGATGAGGCCTTTATCACAAGAGAATGAGAAGAGAAGGCCGATGAGTTTCGATACCTCATTATTCTTACTCATTTTTGCTCTGGTCATTGCTCTGTGATTCATGTTGAGTGAATCTCGTCCTGTTTCCGTCCTGTAGGCAGCTAAGGCAAGGGAGAGGTTATCTGTGGAGAAACCTTCAACTGATGAGGCCTTTATCACAAGAGAATGAGAAGAGAAGGCCGATGAGTTTCGATACCTCATTATTCTTACTCATTTTTGCTCTGGTCATTGCTCTGTGATTCATGTTGAGTGAATCTCGTCCTGTTTCCGTCCTGTAGGCAGCTAAGGCAAGGGAGAGGTTATCTGTGGAGAAACCTTCAACTGATGAGGCCTTTATCACAAGAGAATGAGAAGAGAAGGCCGATGAGTTTCGATACCTCATTATTCTTACTCATTTTTGCTCTGGTCATTGCTCTGTGATTCATGTTGAGTGAATCTCGTCCTGTTTCCGTCCTGTAGGCAGCTAAGGCAAGGGAGAGGTTATCTGTGGAGAAACCTTCAACTGATGAGGCCTTTATCACAAGAGAATGAGAAGAGAAGGCCGATGAGTTTCGATACCTCATTATTCTTACTCATTTTTGTTCTGGTCATTGCTCTGTGATTCATGTTGAGTTTCATGGAGTTTATAGTATATACTGCAGATTTCCTCAATAGAGGGGAGGTGATGATCACAGTAGGTAAAAGGAAAAACTATAGTTGCCTGATAAAAGGCGAGCCATTGAATGTAAAAACAGAATTCTTATATTCAATAATATCACCGATATAAAGTTTTCTCTACAACTCTTGTTCCGGTATATGGTATTCATACCAAATCCATGGCTGTAATGGAGAAACCCTCTAATGGATGAGTCTGAAGACTCAGCAGATTGTCCATCAAACTCGATGCACTTATACCAATATGGGCTGCTGCCAACTGATATAACATGCTTACATGCACACCACAAAGATGCCTTACACCATTTTATAACGTTAGAGGTCTGATTTCGTATCATTCCCTGTATTTAGTTGCATGGGGTAAGTCAGTCATACACTTGAATTGTTGATGCTAGTGTGAATAAAAAGAATCCAAGTAGGCCAAGTTTTTTGTTATATACGTATCTAGAGCTTGAGATTTGCTTTCCCTTTTTGTGTCTTGGTGGTTATCCCACGATCCAAAATTTACAATGTCACTAATCGTTAGACCATTCTTTAGTAAACTTTTTTAGAGATCAAAAACCACGTCTACTACAAACCATCCATTTTTTTCACTGGCGCTGTATGCGTGAAACCAATTGCGCTATCCCCTCATGCTAGTAGTTTTTTTCCACACACAGACGGCTCCGACAATTGTGATCACAAATTCGGATGCTAAATTCGGGTGCTACAAGAGCTCGATGAATTTGTTTTGTACTTATATATGTGTTGATTTGTTGTCGGCGAGAATAGAGTTAGTAGGTCTGATTTTTTAGATTTTAGAGAGACATTGTGTAGAGAAGCTCGTGTGTTGTCCTGTGTTGTGTGGACGGTTATTTCCCATTTTGGGGGGTTTGGGGGAGGGGGGGGGGAGGCATATTAAGAGTCTTTCCAGGGAAAATAACCATTAAAACGATACTTCTCAATTCTCGTTGGGGGC
>CAVNYN010258083.1:0-30800 GCA_963692815.1 Nyctanthes arbor-tristis | reverse complement strand
CAAGTTTTTATTCGACTAGTTAATAAATAATATGGTTTTTATTTAATGTATGTTTTATTATGTTATATGGATTAAACATGAAGAACAATTCTTGGGATATAGCATAAAAATTACCTCGAGCATGTAACAAGTTTTCTTTTCCAAAATCAAGAGAAATTTCATAAATGATATAACTTTGATAAATGGAAGATATTAAACGACATCATCTCGCGTAAGGATAAATTGTAGAACTTATTTGATTGACAAGTCTCGTCCCTCATTATTATTAGAGTTGTAATAAAACAATACAAAAGCTTTCGCTCTTTAGATTAAATAACATAATCATATTAATGAAATAATGGGGGCGTGACAGATTCGGTTCCAATTCTGGGTCGAAACCAAATCGACCGACCGAGAGATCAGTCCTAAAGGTAACGACTTACACTAGAGCAAAATTTGAACCCAACAAACTAGTACATATTTGGCGATGCTTATGGCTTTGCTTTCTTGCTTTTGTTCTAAGCCAAACATGCTCTAATTTGCATGGCATGCGTGATTAAATTAGAAGAAAAAGTATCCGATTGCAAAGGCAACAACAACACGAGAAGAAACTCTCAATGAGACGGAGCCACTGCCGGATGGAGCGTCAGCGCTTGGTGCATCACTGTCAGCGGGGGATCCCGAAGGAGTGGATTTGCCGCCAGTGGTCGATGTAGGAGAACTCGAAGAGCTATCAGGGGCCGGTGGAGATCAGGGATAGTCCTTCGGGGACTCGGCTGTCGGGGAAGATGAGTTAGAAGGAGGAGAAGATTTCGGGGCGGATGATTTTGGGGCTGATGATTGTGATGATGATTTAGGTGCAGGTGATGGGCCAGATTTTGGGGTGGGAGCCGGGGCCTACTTGTCCTTGGGTGATGGCGCGGATTTTGTTGATGGAGATGGAGACTTACTAGGTGAGGAATCCGCTGCCACAAGGCCGACCACAGCGATGAAAATGAATGCAAGAACAAACAATAGACGTGCCATTTTTTCACCACACATTCACTTGTAACTCAAGTATTTTTTTTTTTTTTGCCCCTTTTTCCTTCTTCAGATGAACACAGGTCTTCTAATGAGTATAAGAAAGAATGTTTATTAAGTGGTAGTGACAACGAACGAGACAAAACAAGAAGCAGAGACAGTAGGAAATTGATGGTTAAAAGTGACGCTTCTCTTTACAATTTTATAGTGAAAGGGATCGGAGGCACGTCATGAACGGAGTTTAACGGCCAAATAAATGTTTGGTGAGATTTGTCTATTTCGCAACTCTTTAGGAGTGTAATTAGGAGAAAGCAATTTTCTCAAATCAGTTAGATCATTAATTCCAATGTACTAGTTTGTTTGGTTCAAATTTTACTCTATTGCTTTGTTCGTAACACATTTTTAAATGTATCTACCGCATTAGAGTAAATCATTACCATTTTTGTCTTCACAAGCTTTAGTGTTTTTTCTTTTTTTTTAAAATACAAAGGGGATATAGGGGGAGGGAAATTTAGGAAGAGGCAGGTTGGTTCAAACCCGGGGCCTTCAGCCTGGAATACAAGCATCTTAACTACTAGAGTAAATCGTTACCTTATCATTAAAAAAGTTTTGGTCACTTCAGTGCATTGAGAGTCTAATTTATTCGAGGTACTTAAATCTTATAATCTCAAAAAACCTATGCCTCTGTTAGCATTTAGTTGTCAATTTTCAAATAGAATTAGTTAATCAGTCCAATACAGCTTAAGTGTGCTAAATAAATCTCCACAGCTCGATTTCATCAGAAATAGAATGTTCATCGAGGCTTAACTAAGATCAAGAAGTGAGTGAAAATAGAAAAGATACACGTAAAGATATTGTAATCCAATTTTTAGATTTAATATTAGCAAAATGTAAATTCTAAGTAAAAAAATGAGTATGTAATGTTTTTCTCAAGAGGTATATCTACAAGAAATAGAAGCATAGTTTTTCCCTCAAAAAACTCAAGACACATATGGTGACAAATGATATAGTACCATGAGATCTAAGATTTTCAATCTTATGATCAGACCTCACGATGCTATATCATCCATTAGAAACTTGCTTATTCTTCCTGATATCAAAAAGAAATTGCTTAGAGTTGCCAAATTAACTTTTGATATTGATGTATACATGGAATTTCATCCAAGTTGTTGTTTTGTGAAGGATCAAGTGTGGGGAATTTTGCCGCAAGTGAAGCTTAATGAAGGGTTATATCATATTCAACTTCCAAATTTTCGATCAACTAAATACAAATCATCTAGTTGTTCTTTATATCTTCTTGTTTTAATGCTGAGTCTAATAGTGTTTAGTTTTGGAATTCTAATTCTACCAGTTCGTTTGTCAAATAATTCTTGTGCAAAATATCCTCTAGAAATTATTCACACTGATGTTTGCGTCCCGCCCTCTTCCATCTGCCAGTGGCTTTAAATACTAAGTTTTGTTTCTTGATGATCACACAAGATATACCTCGATCTTTCCGTTAAGAACTAAGGCATTTTGAGACGAAAATTTACAGTATTCATTGTGATCAGAGAGGCGAATACAGGCCACTTCAAACCTTAGCTCAACAATATATATGGAATTAAGATGAAATTAACATGTCCCTCCACCTCTTAACAAAATGGAAGGTCTAAGAGAAAACACATGCATATTACAGAAATGGGGTTAGCTTTACTTGCTCAAGCTAAAATGGTATTATATTACTGGTGATAAGTTTTCTCTACAGCCACTTATGTCATAAAAAGATTGCCTACAAGTGTCTTAGAACACAAATCACCATTTGAAACCCTGTTTAACAAACAAGCAGGCTATGATTGTTTAAAATCTTTGGTTGTTGCTATTACCCAAACACAAGTTTGGCTTTTACATAACAAAATCTGTTTTCTTAGGTTACAGTTGTCAACATATAGCTTTTGATGAGACGTGTTGTTTTTGATGAGACAAATTTTCCATTTGAAACTGTCTTCCTGAACCAAAAAAAAAAAAAAAAAACACAGAAAGACTCTCATGGTATAATCATATATAGAATCTTCCATATGATCCCAACTATACAACTTTTCAGTTTATGTGAAACGTTTAGTCCAGCTTTAAAGACCTCTTCCCTTGAAAGCATCTTAACTATTGCAATGTCTAAAGATTGGGAAGTGAGGCAAATATATATCAGTAACTCCTTTTTGATTGGCAAAATCAGTGTGGAAGTGTACATCAGTACATTTATCAGCCTCAAGGTTTCATTGATAGCTAAAAACCAACCATATCTACAAATTCGAGAAATCATTAATGCACAGCGAAATTGCCATTGAACCTAGAGCATGAAATGCATTAAAGCGCAAAAATTTGGAAAAATGTTTTTGAGTTTAAGTTGAAGTATCTCAAATAAATAAGACTTTTAGCAAGCTAAAGCAACCAAAACTTTTCTCATAACAAGGTAACTAATTACTCTAATGCGCTAATACATTAAAAAATGTGTTACAACTAAAAGAATAGAGCTAAATTTGAACCAAACAAATAACTAGTACATATTTGGCATTGCATAAAAAAAGTTGAAACAAACTTATGGCTTTGCGTGCTTGCTTTTATTCTAAGCCAAACATGCTCTAATTTCCATGACGTGCATGCTTAAATTAGAAGAAGAAGAAGTATCCTATTGCAAAGGTAGCAACAACACCAAAAGAAACTTTCAACGAGGCGGAGCCACTGCCGGACGGAGCGTCAGCGCTTGGTGCATCGCTATCGGCAGGGGATCCCGAACCAGTGCTAGATGTAGGAGAACTCGAAGAGCTAGTGGGAGCCGGTGGAGATGAGGGCTCATCTTTGGGGGATTCAGCCGCTGGGGAAGATGAGTTGGAAGGTGGAGAGGATTTCGGGCTGGATGATTTTGGGGCCGATGATGGTGATGATGATTTCGGAGCAGGAGATGGGGCAGATTTTGGGGTGGGCGCCGGGGACTTCTTGTCTTTTGGTGATGGTGCGGATTTTGGTGACGGAGATGGAGACTTGCTTGGTGAAGAATCTGCCGCCACAAAACCGGCCGCGACTATGAAAATGGGTGCAAGAACAAACAATATGCGTGCCATTCTTTCACCACACTATTTTCACTTGTAACTCAAGTATCGTTTTTTTTTCTTTTTCGGAGGGACACTAAGCCTTATAATGAGTATAAGAAAGAATGTTTCTTTAAGTGATAGTGACACTAGGAAATTGGTGGTTAAAGTGACGCTTGTCTTTACAATTTTATAGTAAAAGGGATTGGACGCATGTTTTGAGCCAAGTTTAATGGCGAAATAAATATTTGGTGAGATTTGTCTGTTTTCCAACTCTTTAGGAGTGAAATTAGGACAAAGAAATTTTCTTTGGCTATTATGAAACATGAAAATTATGCCATTCAATTATATGTTACTTTTTTATGAATTTTTCTACTAAAGATGGATTTTACATTTTTTTTTTTTACTTTTCTTATAAGCTATATTGCACCCGCTTAATAGATAATTATAAAGGATTCTTTACAAAAGAAAATATTTTCTAATTTCCACGGAGAACATTTTATCTAAGGGAAGGTTGGAATTGTTTTCGAGAGAAAATAAAAAAAAATTATGCTTAATAAGATTGTACCATAGAATTTAAATTTCATTTTCACTTAAAATCAAACACCCAAAAGTTAGTGTTAATTTTCAAATTGTACCACGCCAAATAAGAAAAGTTTAACATGTGATTTTGATTACTACAAAGTTACATCACTCTCATCATTAATTATACGTATCAATATTTTGTAATTCTACTTGACAAGAATTTATTTAAAATTTAATGCTGATTATAATTGAATCCGATTATGGTTGACCATAAATTACTGATTAAAAATAGATCCTTACTGAATATTAAGTGGTGATGATATTGATTTTGATCTAACACCATATAACAATATACTATGGCACCATATATTTGTTATATGGCATGCATATATATACATGCCACATATCAAATATGGTGCTATAGTGTATGGTTCATATGACACCATAATAGGACTCGTTTTGATATAGCCCATTGGCATCATGTAGTAGTAGTCCTATTTCTTGTAGTGGCTCAGAAGTCCAAAATATTTTAGTTGTAGTGTACTTTCCCTCATTACTTAGGAGTTGTATTCACTCGTGAGAGGGTCGCGGTGTAACATGGGAGGCTGTTATTGGCCCTCCCACATGTGGATGGACCCATGTAGGCAGAGTTGCGGTGTAACCCCGCGACCCTCTCACGGGTGAACATTTTGGCATTACTTAGCCCATTTGCTTTGTGTATCTATTTAATGGAGGAGGAAATTAGGCACTATACTACCCCAACCCAACTATATTTGAAAAATACTTCTTTTTAAAATATTTTAGAAAAATACTGTTTTTATTTATTCTAATTGTATCGGTACTTTATTAATTAAGTTTTTAAATAATCCAATTATTCCATTTTTCTCTCACCAGTTTGCATTTTATTAATGGAAATTAATTAAACAATGTACACGGTATTTTCTCTCACCCAAAATTTTCCCCCAGTTTTTGGGCTCCATTCTTCTTCTCCCTCTCCTCTCTATGAAACGATTTCCACCTTCAGGTTTCCGGGCTAGACTCCACATCGATGTCATAGCAGCGACTAATATTCCGAATATGCATATATTTTTTCCACAGGATTTTGATTTCCATATCTCTTCTTTTTTCCCATAAATTTCTAATGAAGTTTCTGTGTTCAACGTATTTTTTTTAAATATATTTTTTGATTTTTTTCTGTGTTTTCTTTTTCCTTTGGTTCGAGATCACGGATCTTAATTTCTTTTAGTTTATTATTATCGTTACAATTATCCTTGTTAAAATTCTCGTCATTTATTCTCATTATACAGTGGATACAAGTTTACAGGTCGTATAATCCTACTACATGTTATGTAATAAATTCACATATTGAGTAACATGTTTCATTAGTTTTGTAAATTAACTTGTGTGTTATTAATTTCTTTTAGTTTATTCTCGTTGCAATTCTTGTTAATTATTCGCATTACAAGTAGTTTTTTAAATTAACTTGTGTGTTATTAATTTCTTTTAGCTTATTCTCATTGCAATTCTCGTCAATTATTCTCATTGCAAGGTAGATATAAGTTTACAACTTGTGTAAACTTATTACACGTCGTGAAAAAGTTAACATATCATGTAATAAGTTTCATTAGTTACAGTAAATCATGTTGTAGCTTGTATTAGTTTCATTGTTATTAACAGGTTTTATGATATTTAATCGAGGATGTATTACTTTCGCAACATGTTCAAGAATACATTTTTTTCCCGTCCTATATAATAAATTACATTGACCAGACTACACCAAAACAAATGTAAGGAAAATGCTAAACTTTATCTCTTACGGTTGAAAAGAAATTACAGTTAACTAGTATTTCATTCATTGTAGGATACAATTAGTGTAAAAGAAAGATTAGTGTTTCAGTTATGATAGGAGATAATTAGTATACTAATTCGATTGTGATAGATTAGTGTTTCAGTTATCGTAAGAAACAATTACATTAACCATTGATTTTAATTATTTATTTCCATTTTTGCGTGTATTACAACTTTCTTTTTGTTCTTTTTTGCCCTTTTCATTTCCTATTTCCTTAAATTGAGGAATGAGGTATTTTTGCAGTTAGTTTAGTCAAACTGGTATAAAGACTCGATTTGCTACAATTTGTAGTGTTTTTTTAAATAGTTATATTTGTCATAAGTTACGTGTAAATTTCCCTTAATGGAGTATATCCGAGGTGGAGTTCGGTGGTAAATGCTTCTAAACCGTTGACCTTGTTCGTGGGAGTTTTATGTAAAGTAATAATAAATTTATCAAATTAAGAGCATCCGCAATGGTTGTGTTAATTTAATCTATCCATATAAACAAGAAAATGTAGTTTTAGTGATTACTAAATAACACATGTAAATTTTTATAATGGTTTAACAATCATATTTGATGTATTAAATTTAGCAATTAAAGTTAATTAAGTCAAAGTGGACTTCATTATTGACAAAAGTTATTGGTCAAACTTTATCAAATAAATAAAAAAAAAAGAATTTTTGGGTTCTTTACATATGATAAAACCCACTCTTTGTAATAGAATTTAAAAAAAAAAACCCCTAAATTGAAAGTAATAGCAAAAATGTCATTTTCTATTTTAAAACTACCCTAGACCAATTTTAATTAAAACTCAATCCCTTATTAATTTTAACTTTATTAAGTATTAATTTATTATGAATAATAATTATTATTATTATAATTAGTCGTCACCCTTCTCACCATTGCCGCCACCACTTTCAACCACCACCGGGAAACTACGACCACTAGAAACACTCATGGCGGCGGCCGCCGACATGACTCAGTAGGAAAAAAAAAGAAATAACATTTAAAAATTAATGTCACATAAAATCAAGGGAAAATTTAATTTTTAACAATACTTTTCCCGTGCGAAAATCATGTTAACTATCAGAGTACAATATTACCACCGGAAAAATACTATGGTGACAAAGTAAAAAAAAAAAGGTAACAATGTTATGTTACTATGGGTGCAATGTTACCACAAGGAAAATACAATAGTAACAATGGTAACAAAATGATAACAATAAAGAAAAAAAAAAAAAAGAAAGAAAAGTCGTTCCAATAACTGAGGAAACAAATCTTAGTAGTGACAACCCTGTTACCATGATAACAATCATAAAATTGCATAGTGACAAAAAAATTTATAAAATAATGGTAACAAATCCCAAAAAAAGGTAAAGTTTTATAATGACAAAAAATAAAGAAGCAAAAAACACCATGTGCGAATGACAAAACAGGTTCAAAGCTTTGAATCGAGAATGAATGGATATCAATCGGCTGTGAAATTTCAAAAAAAATATAAAATAAAATAAAAATAGGAAAAAAATACCAGTGCAACATCAGAACTGCCCATCCCCCAGATCGCTGATGCTACGATTGCTGAACAATAGCAATGGATGCGACTGCTGTTGTAGCAGCGATTTGTCTGGGATTGGAATCACAGTAATGAAAATAGAAGGTGGCAGACTATGATGGTGGGAGTGGCGGGTGGTGGGCGAGGGTTATGGAGGTGGAGTGTTATTGTGGTAGGCGGCGGTGACATGTTGTCGTGGTGGGAGCGATGGATGGTGAGCCACCGCTGCGGGGAGAGGGTTGTGGTGTTTGAGCTACATCTAGGTTTTACACACAAACACATACACACACATATAGATATTTATATACACACATATATATCTAGGGTATAAATAAATAAATCAATATTAAAATTAATTACAATGATTTATTAAAATAATAAAATGATTTATTAAAATAATATAATTAATGGTATAAAAATAATGTAATGGGGTATAATTACAAATAGTTTGACATCATTATGTATAAATCATGAGACTAATAAAAATAGGGTAGAATGTTTAATTTTCTCAGAATTTTTTATAAGTAAAAATATCAACTCAAATGATAAAATTGTTGTTAAGCTAATAACATTTTTAACACTAAACCAAAAATGATTCCTTTATTAACAATGACACTAATATCACCAATGTAGCACTAATTTTGACATATACTATCTCCGTCTCAAAAAAATAGGTCTATATCAACTAATTTTGACATACACTACCTCCTTTCATTTTTCATATTGATTAAAAAAACTTAATTAATGTTGTTGGAAATATACAATTTAAGAATATATTTCCTAATATGCATTTGATTTATTTAAATATTTTACTTTAATTCTCTTTGTTGATTACCGTGTACAATAAATAAGAGTATATTATAAAACTAAAAGTTTAACTAAGGAAAAGAAAATATAATTTGGGATAGAACAGGTATATGACTTGCTGTAAACATAAAAATAAAAATATTTTTTTATTAAAATAACCAAAAGCCATATACTTATTATTATTTATAAATTATTAAATGGAATTCATTAAGATTTATTATTCTTACTTAAATATTTAATTTCAATAGGCTACTTCTCGTAAATAACACGGTGTTTAATTTGCACATCATATTCAAACAGTGTCAATACATATATTTTATTTAAATATATGTTTTAGAGATATGTAATAAAAATTGTGTAAATTAATATTATGAAAAAAAGAAAGAAAAATCTTTAATTACAAATTTTAAATTCTTCAAATAACACCCAAATTTCCGTCAAAAAAAATAGAGTCCAGTCACATTGAATTTTTTTAACAAATTAAGAAATTAAGAAATTTACTACAATTTCCTTTTAGACCACCACATTATGAATATATCACAATTATAGTGAGAGATGAAATTTAAATTTAAAACCAATTTCATTTAATTAATGGTTATTTGAATAATAAAAGACATGGGATGGTGATTTAATTACTTTAATTAATATAGTTGAAAAGGTAAATAATAATATTTTTTACTCTAGTTTTGGATTCCACCAACGCTTGCATATAGTGTTTGGGTATGTGTGTTATATATATCATTTCGCGTCTAATAAAATTAATAAGGTTTTGTTAGATGACGTGTAATGCCTCTTTGTCGTGCATGTGTATTGTGTTCCTGTAATAAAATATATTTTTTGTACTTATTATTATTATTCACTTTAATAATCCATATTTTTCATAATGCACAACAAGCCGAGCGTATTAGAAAAATAAGAAATTAATTACATTATTACAAGGAAAATGGGAGCTGTGTTATTAATAAAGAGCCGTACTTAACGAAATCGGCATATGGAAACACCCTTTTTTTTAAAACACTATTACATCACTTTAGATCAATGATATTCACATAGGCCAAATGTTTATTTTGCCAAATCTTTTCTATATTTCTTGTTTAAATAGAATTATTATTTTTCATAAAAAAGAAATAGTATAAAAAAGAAATAGTGACTATTAAATTAGATTTCTTTAATAAATACTAGTGTTTTACATGTGATGTATGGGAAAAGACAACTTATAAAATACTCTAATTAATAATAAGTTGAACAATGAGTTGCCAACAATATACACAACATAGTTCAAAAAACATGTCGCATATATAAAGACCTCTAAAAAATAAAAATAATAAAGAAAGAATAGAAATTTTGTTGTCATTCCTGTGTAAATTACGACAATGTTTTTCAAAATTTGATAGTGATTTTCATAAAAATTTGTCACATTTTAAGCGTTATGTCAAAAAAAAATAAATAAAAAGAAGAAGAAGAAAAATCAGGTTTCTAAATTTAAGAAATTTAGGGACCTAGAAAAAATTGAAGATTTGATTCAATTAGGCATTTAAATCTGAGAATTAATGAGAAGAGACTGAACGAAGTTTAGAAAGCAATTGATTGACTATAATTAGGGCATTCAAAAATGGAAGATACTATAGAAGGAATATACCTTATATAATTCAACAACCAATCTAAATCTAAATTAATTCTCAAAAAAAAAAAAGAAAAAAGAAAGAAAGAGTTTGACCACAAGTTTCACCATAGAAAATGGGCGAGAAAATCGCAGTACAAAAGGTACCTAGACTTAGTTCATTTAATTAATATATTTGATATTTGATTTGATCTTTGTTAGTGATTTACATAAAAATTAGTAAAACTTTAAAGTTTATTTCTAGAAAATAAAAATAAAAAAAGAAAAAGAAGAAGAAAAAAGGAAAAATAGTGTCATGCCCCCGCAAATTTTTTCAATTTTCCTGAATATCTTATATTGGTAGACAAATTCAATAGCGGAAGTTTCTAGACAAATAGCAGGGACGGGATGTACAATCGGATCAAATTATTCTTGTCTTTACATTTGGTAAGGTTAATTTCTTAAACTAACAAGTTATTTAATTTTAAAAAATCATTTTAACTAGGTTTCTAATATAAAGAACACAACAAAATTACATTCAATGGTGTAATTTATTGATTTACCTAGTCAAGACAAACTACTGGGAAACCTTTAGACTGAAAAAAAATTTTCCAATTAACACAAAACTATTGATAAAAATATATTTATATTATATATAGAGGTGGGGCATACTTACGAATACAAAAGGTATTAAATTCATAAAAGCAATTATATTGCCACTACAAAAGTTAATTACCTCACCACGTTTTTATCCCACCACGAATAAGGATGAAAATTGATATATACACCCATAATAAGTTTACGTTTTAACCATTACTATAAAACAAAAGTATAACAAAGACAAAAATTAACACAAAATAATGAGTGTGGTGCACAAAATCTAATCTCCATATTTCTCCCACCACTCCTAGAACTGCTCAATCACCATTTTTGCACCTAATCTAAATTTCTTGCCAGTAAAGCCGACGATGGGAAGTGAATTGATGGTATAGATGTGGTTTTGTGTTGAACCCACCCCCTTCTCACAAACGGCCAAACCAACATTTTATTTTTGATTTGGGAGTTTGGGTGTTATTCCCCTTTCCGCCCCGTGTTATTCCCCTCACCCTCTCCCCCCAAACACAAAAAATCATCTGCATTTCAGATTCTACCGTTTCTAATTGGCACTTTCTTCTCGTTAATCTTAATTAATCTGTGTTATTTCCTAAACAGAATTAATTTGTGTTAATTAATCTGTGTTAATAGCTACTGGAAAAATTTTTTACGATTTTCCGTGGTGCTATTAGTTAACAATATCTAACCAGAAAGATTAGATAATAAGAAAGAAACACAAAGAAGAATAAATTTTCGATATGGTGCGGAGAGAAAATAATGTTAAAAATAATGAAAAATATAATACTACATTTTAAAGGAATGTACAACATATTTAAATTAAGGTTGTTAGTGTAATCTTATTCAAGGATATCTAAGTAAAGATTTAATTTGTGGTGTAACAATTAAATATTGTAGTGGTAATATAATTACCCACTTCATAATTGCTTTCGTAGTAGTTTCAAAGATAGGTTTCCACCACATGCGAAATTCTACTCTTGTTCGCTTGCATGCTCCAACTCATAATTTATCTTACTTTTCAAATATCATATCTTCAATCATCTATAAAAATTGTAGAAGAGAGAAGTCAGTACGAAGTACTCGGTGAGTAACAAAATCCTTTGATTCACCTTTCATTTAAAAGATTTATTTTCAGGAAAACTATTAAATGCACAAAGCTTTTTGATACACAAATATGTCCTATCACTAGTTAAACTACTACATGTGGTGCACGCAAGATTCATATTAATTCAATCATAACCATGTACATTTAAGTTGATTTACATTCAAATACCGGTTGACCCCCACCAGAATTTTCACAAAGCAATACAAATACAAAACAAATATCATACTAATCGTCGCCCATCTCGGTATTATTAGATGACTCTTAGTATGGCAACAAAGCAAAAATAAAACAGGTAGATTATCAACTAGTGATTCAAATGCAATAAATCAATCTTTCCTTTCAATGCATCAAATCACATATTTGTCTCATAGAAAACTTTAATCAAATTCTTGCTTATCGTATCAAAATTTCATGAATGCAAAAAAGGAATCAAAGTATTAGTTACTCACTTATTTAACTTGATTTTTCTAAAGATTCTTTGATTTGTTGATCAATGCCCTCAAAACCTTCATTTTCCTCAATCAAAGTGGTATTTCAAGTTACTTTTATTATATATATATATATATAAAGAGGGGTCTTTTCCAAATACAAAACTAAGTTTTTGATAGGTTTTAAGGGTGGCTCTCCTCTGCGCAATAATTTTGGATGAATTTTTTCTTTATATATGATATGAAGAGTTCAAGAAATAAGACCATTGGCCATAAGATGTGGGGGGAGAGGGGGAGAGAGAGGTAAGTAGGATGGCTTATTTGGAGAATTCTTTTATCTTCTCCCTATTTATAATCTTTAGAAATATCCGAATTTAGTTGATTTTAATAAACCTGAGTTCCGCCAATCAAAACGCGACACGTGGCGCAACGTGACGCTGTACACTTCAGAAGGCAGGGTGACAAATTGCTCGAGTAGTCCTTATACTTTGTGTTGTCTTATAATTAAGTCATCATAACTTAATTCATATTACTTGAGGCACTCCTCTTAATAAGGTTTTATAATTAAGTAGCTATACTTTAAGTCATATTAATCATTAACAATGTTCTTTTTTCTTATGCATCATTCGAGTGAGAATCTTTGAGTTTTGTAATATAGTTGATGCGACCCAAGTGCTTATCCAATTCATCGTTAGAATGTCGCTCATATTCACAATAATCACCTTCTAATTCCAATTCACTGTTAAGATATCGATCATATTGTTTGATAATCATTTTCTAATTCTTGACATTCATTTGGGTAACAATCTTATAATTTTACAATGGAGGCAATTTAATTTGATCACGTTATCACATTCCCATTCTTGGCATTTATTTGAGAGACAACTACTGCAATTCCATATGATCATGTTGCCACATTCAAAATTTTGGCATTCATTCGAGTAACAAATCTAATATCCTTTCAATTGACACAATTCAATACAATTGCATTATTACATTCTAATTCTTGACAATCGTGTAACTTTACAATTCAATATGGTTATATGGTCACATTCTAATTCTTGGCGTTAAATCGTGTAACTTTTCAAGTAATTCACAATCATTGTCATTATCAAAATACTATCATTTTGTCTAATTCTTTGTTAAATTTTTGCGGGATGTTACAAATAGGGTTTCAAATTTAAGAAATTTAGGGATCTAGAAAAAAAATTAAAGATTTCATTCAATTAGGTATTTAAATTTGACAACTAATGAGAAGAGATTGAACAAAGTTTAAAAATCTTGTAATTAATTGACTATAATTCCAAATCATTGCCATTATCAAAATACTATCATTTTACTTAATTCCTTGTTAAATTTTTGTGGGATGTTACAAATAGGGTTTCAAATTTAAGAAATTTAGGGATCTAGAAAAAAATTAAAGATTTCATTCAATTAGGCATTTAAATTTGACAACTAATGAGAAGAGATTGAACAAAGTTTAAAAAGCTTGTAATTAATTGACTATAATTAGGCATCTAGAAATGGAAGATTCCATAAAAAGAATATACATTATATACTTCAACAATTAATCTAAATCTAAATTAATTCTCAAAATGAAAAAAAAAAATAAGAAAAGAGTTTGACCTCAATTTCGCCATAGATTACGTTAAATTTTCATTTTAAGATTACCATTTAAGAGCTTGCTTAAAGCTCTTTATTTTTGCAATTTATAAAGAGAATTTATAATAAGTGAAAATGAGTGATGGAGATTTAATTGAAGTTTGAAATATGTGGTGATTGTTGAGTACTTGTCAAATCAACAGTCAAATCATAGTAGGTGAATTTATAAATGAAAAAAAAATAAAGAGGCTCAAACAACCCCTTAAACTCAACATCATTTATCAACCGATTTAAATTTTAAATTTTTACCACATGACAGCACAACATTAAGCCATGTATTTGATGTGATGTAACTTTTCACATCATTTTAATTATTACCTTCACATGACATCATTACGTAATGACATAAAAATCTCTCCAATTAAAAATTGTTGCCAAACACAAATTTTAAATTTTAAATCTATTTAAAAATCTCTCCAATTAAAAATGGTTGCCAAACGTAGTGTACATTTTTTTTTTTTGGGAATCCGTTTAATTAAGTGGATTATTAAAATATGAAAAGCAACCAAGCGGACCCAAAAATGAATAATCCCAAGCATGCCCTCACTTCACAAAACCACTTACCTGTCATCTTCTTATAATAATAAAGGTTGCATTTTCAGCTTTCACAAACTCCAAACTTTCTCAATCACCACCCAACTTGTCACTAATTTCTTCGCCACCATTTCAATATCCTTTTCCGATGGTTTCTGTGGAAGAAACTTCCAAGCATCCGCCGCTTCCGGTTTCTGATTCCGGTGGTGGGAAGAAGAGCACCACCACCACCACGTCCAAGAAAGGTGCCTTTGCTGCCATGTCTTACATGGCTTCCGCTGGTTAGTTACTCCCACTTCCTTCTCTCTGTGAGAAATCTTGCTTTTGGCGATCATTTTTTTTTTTTTACCAGAAAGTTTTCTCGACCACTTTTTACGACCAAAATGACATTTTTACTCCCCAAATTTGTTGCTAGAAGTGAACTTACCAGTGACTCTCTAATAACATGCTTATTATTCTTTTTTTTCTTCATTCTGGGTTCTCCATTTTTTTTCTTCTCTTGCATTAATTTCAGGTAATTTGTTTTGGTGTTCATTAATCTTTAATCTTCATTTATGTGATATTTAAAGTAATTGAAAATTTTCTTATACCCATATGGGTGCCGGCAGCTGATGTGCACGTTAAGTGGATCTGTGTAGTCACTCCGATGCATATATATAGTCGCACGACAAATTGAGCGTCATAAATGACACCCATATGGGTAATTTTTCTATTGAAATCACGCTATGAAAATCAGTTTGTAAACAGGTCAAAAAAAATTACTTGTGATTTCTTGTGTTTTTATAGTTACGTGGTCTCGATATATATGAGATCTCCCGTTAGAAAATTATTGATAATTGAAAATTTAAGGTAATATTTATTTATATTTTCTTACTTTTTGTAACAGAGGATGACAGCAATACAGCACTTTACTTCTATATATGCATATATGAGACACTAGTGTTTCACTTTATCACTTAACAAATTGAGTGATGCTATTTATTTTGATTGTAGAACGATCTCCAGTCTAGTTGATATCACTAGATAAAAAGATGAGTTCACATGCATAAATACTTGTAGGAGGTCTTTATTTATTCAATAACTAATAATGAAATGACAACTAGACCAGATAGATAATAAATGGCATTATTCAAACAAATTTGATATTGATAGTTAGTGGAACTGGGAATTGTATGATTAGTCCATCACCTATTCAGAAAGTAGGAAATTAGTCCTTCGCTTCCATAACAGGTACATGGCCAGTCCTTGCTGATGATGTTTCTGTCAAATTGGTACTCACTAAAAATCACCAATATAAGCTTACGTTAAAGGGGGCGTCGATAGTGGATTTTAAATTCCATGTAATTGACAAGTCATTAATTTAGACTTCAATCGAGTCTACTAAAAGTTTTGTGTCGACATTAATTTATATTTTAATGGATTATGTATTTTCAATGACTCGTTGACTTGTGATATTTTTCATAGGATTTTGGTAGATTTCAAACTCTAAAATACAAGTAACAAACCCTTTATGGAAATTCAGCCTCATTAATTGATTCTCATAAGGATTTCTGGAATTCCATTCAAATATATAAAATCCATGATTATAGCAATCATGCTTTGATTTTCTAAATATATATAAGAATGTAAGAAATCTTATCATCTTTCCAAGAAGCGCTTAATTTCTTTCACAGTCACTTTACTTCGATTCAATTGTCAGTTAAGTCATTGTACTTCAATTAATTTCTTAATTGACGTAAATGCAGTAATAATCAATCTAAAATTAAAAAGCAATCTGAAAAGGGTTGTTAAAACTTAAAAGTGAGAAATAACAAAAATTCAAGTTAAATATCCTTTAGTAGTACTTGTATTAATAAAAAGATAAGAAGTGGCCACTATTTATTTAAGATAAAAAGGTAAAAATGAGAAGTATATTACTTGTTTTCAACTGATTTAGGAGAGTTTGCTATAGAAACAACCTTGTGGAAGTTTACCTAATCTTTCAAAATCAGAGGATTTTTTGTAATTTGACGGAATTTTTATAGTTTAGCGTATGTACACACATATATAATTCCATGTCGCAGTTGAATTAAACATTCATGTCACTCGTATATGTTTATTATAAGTTGAATCAGAATATATCTTAATACTATCACTAGTCGATCTACAATGACTACTTCAAAGATCATTGCTGTACGAAATATATATTTTCTAGCGGTGATATATGGTTTGTAGCTATAGGTGAAAAACTCGCTAAAATATGTGCACAGTTTTCCCACCATAACTGGGACTGTAGAAATGACATGGCATATTGTCGCTATATTCAAGGGCGGAGCCAGCCGTCTATATCGGGTTGTGCCGAAAATATAGATGAATGCTAATTTGTAGATAAATTTTTTTTGGAATTATTTATATGGCCAAAAAATGTTTTTTTTGTCAAAATTGGGTGTGCCCAAGGAAAGGGTGGCACACCCCCACCCACGCCCCTGGCTATATTCCTCCATAACTTAGAGTTTTGAATATATTTGCAGTTATGTTGGTTATCTTCAATAAAGCGGCGCTTTCTTCATATAATTTTCCGTGTGTAAACGTCATCACTTTTTTTCAGGTAACTTTATCTTTTATTACTGTATAAGAATTTAAAGATAGTCATGAGCTTGATTTTTTTTCTTTTTTTTTTTTTTTTGGTATATTCTCCCTTATAGTAAAATGATTCTGAGAATATATATGTTGATGGATTACAAACATATACATGATTTCATTTCTGAATCCTAATGATTTTATGACCTTAGAGAGCATCTCCAATACAACAGTGTGCACAGTAGGTGAAAAATGGTCACATATATAAAATATCTTATTTCATTTTTCTTTCTTCTTTCATACCATTTTCTCTCTTTTTTCTTTTCTATTTTTCTCCACATTGTCCTTGACATATAACAATGGTAAATTCATTAGCGAGGACTATTTACATTGCTGTAGATGCTTTTTTCATGTTTGTTTCTATACGTATTGCGATGTTGGAAGATTATTTCTTTCGCATCTAACGAACCACTTGGCGCGACCAATCACCCGGGAAAACTTGTTCCATTGAAAGCCATAACTCGTACCCTTCCTTTGGCATTATCATACTTGCTTTACATGGTATGTAAATCTTTCTTTTATCAACTCCTTTTGGGTATCTTTTCTTTATCTTCTAGACTAGATATCATATTATCTGTTTAATTACAGGTTATCTCAATGGAATCTGTCCGTGGAATCAGCGTTCCTATGTACACAGCCCTTAGACGAACAACGGTTGTTTTTACAATGATGATGGAGTATTGTTTACTCAGGCAGAAACATTCACCGTATATCGTTGGCAGGCAAGATTTTCTTAATTTGTCTATCACTTTTCGAGCATTTTTTCCCATTGTTGGAGGATGATATTTCTATGATTTACTTGTCGATTGCTTACGAGGATTCCATCAGTGTAGGAACGATTATACTAGGAGCTTTTGTTGCCCGGGCTCGGGACTTGTCATTCGACTTGTATGGATATTCTATTGTAATCCTTTCAAACATCACTACTGCAATATATCTCTCTTGCATAGCTCATATTGGTAATATTTCTTTATTTTATTTTGTTTTATGGGGTTTTCGTTGATTTCTATTGAGTCAGATTGGACTTCCTGTATGGAGCCTGACAGTCATTGGCTGTTGAGCTCGATTTGGCTCAATAGATGCACATCTTAATTGTATAGAGAAAAAACAACCTTTTTAAGTGACTCATGATGTTACAAATCTCTATCTAGGAAAATCAAGCGGACTTAATAGCTTCGGCCTTATGTGGTGCAATGGTAAGACCATAACTTTTTGAATTTTGTTCATATTTTTTTGTTTCAAAATGCCTTCTTCTAAATTTATGCATCATGGAATGTGTAGGTATAATTTGCGGACCAATCTTGCTAATATGGGCATCTTTGAGCGGTGACTTGGAGACGACCATGAATTTTCCGTACCTATACTCACAGGGGTTCCAGGTGAGCTAGCCTTACAGAATGAACTCAACGTACTCAAGAAATTTGTTTGACACAGAGTTCCTCGGCTCTAAGCATCTCCAATGCCTTTGGTCTTAGTATGTGGTCTAAAAGGAGAGAGACACACACAAAAATTCATGTCCCACGATTTTTTTAATTTTCCTTTTCTTTTAATCACTTTTCTCTCATTTACACCATTTTTTCCTCATTTTTCCTCCCTCGTATCCCGTGTAAGATCCAAATTTAGACCTTCTTCAAAGACTTCAATACTACTATTTTATCATTATTGTTAAATTTCTATCTATCTCTATCTTCTTTTTCACTTTTCCCTCTCTTTTTTCATACACCTCTTTCCACCAACACTCAATTAAAATAATCACTTTCTCTCTATCTCTCTCCTCTACACTACCCAAATTTGGACTACCCCCATTGGAGATGCTCAAAGAAAAATCTTGAAGCATCACTTTTGTTACCCCTATAATTGTACAGATAGGATTCATGACATCAATCTGTGCATTCAAGTATTAATATTACTTTAAAAAAAATCAAAAAATGGCACAAAAAGTACTTGTACATATAGCATTAAATGACATGTACATTACCTATCTGTACAGTTAATAGTACAAAAAGTGGTACATATGGCATTACTGAAAGCTCCAATGTCATATATTTGTTCTAATTTGTTGGCTTGTCGCGAAACCAAGAAATCAGTCTCTCTTTGACGAATGCTTCTCATGCTTTTTTCATTATAGCTAGTTTTGTCAACTAAGCTCAATGGCAACTGATTGTTCTTTGGATTGTTGCAGGCTGTGATGCTTCTATCATGTGTTATGGCACTCTTGGTGAATTACACAGTGTTTTTAAATACAACTCTTAACTCCGCACTGACACAATCCATATGCGGAAACTTGAAGGTAGAACGAACAAGTACTCTGCATAACATTAGGTCATTGAATTTAGGATTTGGGTTCCATCTTAAAAGATTAACATTGTTACGATGATCATATGTAAAAATTTCAATGCAGGACGTGTTTACAATCGGTTTTGGCTGGCTACTATTCGGCGGGCTACCATTCGATCTAGTAAGCATCACAATCGATCAATTAAACTTCTTTTTAACACATTGTCTATTTCGCAACATAAAGAATCCTTATTGTCTGACTTCCTGACGATGATGATTTTTGTGTTTTATTTCAGTTAAACATTGCGGGTCAATCTCTTGGTTTCTTGGGTTCGGGCTTATATGCCTACTGCAAATTGAAAGGGAAGTAGTGACAAGAAATGCACATTGACATTTTAGAAACAAAGATTGTTGCGAAAAGACGCTTAATTTTATAAATCTTGTGCGAAATGTTTACAAGACATTGAGGATAACCAAAGCAGTTTATCAAGTCCGTAATAATAAGCATTATGTCAAATCTATGGCTGAATTTTTGGTAGTTATTAGTTTACCTTAACAGATTGCATTTACAAATAGCAGTACTGCTGGTTCGGTTGTAGCGTGATTGATTACCGAAGATGTTTCATTTTACATACCTCGGAAAGCTTGTTGGAGAACGAGAATGAATATGTGTGATTTTACACTTATTTGTGCATTTAAAATCAAGCTAATTGAGATTGGAGTATATTTTTTTTTAGTTGGTGCTTAATCGATGTATGCGTCTGACGGAATAATCCCGCCCGATATATGAGGCGATCATTTTTACAGTTATGCAAATTTTCCTCCTTATTCTTTGCTGGATAGTCCCACCCGATATATGAGGCGATCATTTTTACTGCAAATTTTCCTCTTTATTCTTTGCGTAATTTTTATCCTAATTTGTACCCTTCGGGTTTTTTTTTTTTTTAAAAAAAAAAGATGGTACCCTTTTGGGTCCTTCCATGCAAAATTTGAGGGCATTCCAACCAACATAAATACAATCCTCCAAGTCAAATTGGAGGGTTCCACAATCCACCATTCCGGTCAAAAGTCCAAGAATAACGGCTTTATGCGAAAAATTCACGAGAGAAGATGCAATGATGAGTGAAGAAAGAAAAATTCATCTTTGAATTCTCTTTAATCCGGTTTTATGTCTCATATAATGTGGGGGGAAAAAGATGGTGAGTGAATTTTGCATCGATTAGACATGCAGAAAAAATGTTTATAAGGAATAGACTATAACGGGTAAAGACCTAACTGTGTGGGCGCACACATGAGATTCAGCTAGGAGGAGGTGAGTCTCAAAGTTGAATTGTGATTGTTGGAGAAAATCTATGGTTGGCTTTTAAAGCAGTTGTGCCCATGTAAAGCAGTGACAAACATAGTGGATTGACCCTTGGAAAAGACAATTGTCCCTCTGTGACAGTGTTTTAAAAAGCGTGAAGGGGGGAAAAGCGTTGACTTGGAGCTTCAAGCATTGGGAGCTTAAGCGAGCCTCGGCGGCGCTTAAGCGTTAAAGCGCGTTTTTCATTATTTTATTTTATTTTTAATTTTTAATAAAGTTATTAAGTAATTGAAATATGTACCCTAAATTGAAAAATAATGTAAAATCATAAATGTTGTTATATCTACTTTATAATTTTAACTATTTTAAGATATAATTTTCATATTTTTGAAAAGCAAAAGAGCGATAATTCCTACTTTATTATATATTTATAGAGATTAAGTATTACGAAAATGACGTAGTTATCAAAAATAAATAATAATTTAATACTTCAACATTACTGCTTAAAAGATAAGTAAGAAAACTATTTCACACTTTTTATCAATAAGAAAACCACTTAATTAAATAAATGAGAAGATGCATAGACACTCATGTATATGTATATATAATATTAGCATATAACTCAAATAAACATATTATAAATCTGAACATTTTTCCTTAGAAAAATCCTTACAATGTTTCAAATATTGGTAACATTATGTATTAACACAATTGGTTCTTGACTATTACTAAAATAATAACATAATAATAATAATAATAATAATAATAATAATAATTTTTTAAGAAGCTTAGTGGCTACCAACAATTTTAATCTAGCTTTGTTATTGTCCCACGTTGAAAGTTTTACAAAAAAGTAACATGGTTGTAGCCTATAAATAAGGTGGGTCTTTTTGCATGTGATTGTGGAAAGGAGCTTTGTGGAAAGGAGCTTTGTGAACTTTGAGGTAAATTAATAATTGTCTTGATCTTTGAGCTTTTCTTTAAATTTAAAAATTATTGTTATTGTCTCACATTAAAAGTTTTACAAAAAAGTAACACGGTTATTGCTTATAAATAAGGTGGGTTTTTTGGCATGTGATTGTGGAAAGGAGTTGGACTTTGAGACAAATTAATAATTGTCTTGGTCTTTGAGTTTTTCTCTAAGTTTAAAAATATAATATTATTAACATATTTGCTCAAAAAAAATATTGTTAAAAAAAAACAGAGAAAAGTTTGATTAGGCGCGCCTAGGCGGTCAACAATTTTAGTTGACCTTTTTTCTCCGTTTATACCTTAAGAGAGGTGGTGAGGTCCCGCCTAGACGCGCTTTTTAGAACATGTAAGATAGTGATAGACGCAGTGGACGATTTGGACTTTGGGAGAGCGAAAAGAGATGGGTGGACTATTAGTTGAATATAGGCCAAGTTGATGTGGTTCTTCATTTGAAGGGGATTGTTGGGAAAAAAATAGTGCGAGCAATTCCACATTAATTGACATAGAGAAAAAGATGAGTTTATAAGGAATTGAGCTATTTAACCGATCTCTTTGTTTTTCGAGTTCTTAAGCTGTTAGGCTAGTTTTTTATTATACAAGGAAAATAATGAAACTTGTATTGTATCATGGATCTTCTATTTTGCAACTTTGATTTCGATTTAAAGCATGTTCCCAGGACATTTCATTCTTTCATAAACTCATTTTTATCCCCCATGTAATCGATGTGAGATCCGTTTGCTCATCCTCAGCAAATGCATCTTAAAGGCGAATTCTAGTATGTGAATGTGACATCTAAAGCTATGTATATAGAATATACCACAAATTAAAGGTCGAGTATTTCAGTTGAAAGGCCCAAGTTATTTAATCGGAGAATGACTTGTATGTATATATAAAAAAGATGGCATCATGGCACGTCAAACCTATTTATATATCGATCCAATACAAGTTCAAAGAGGTGAACATGACCCCTCCAAATAACAAGACTTACGTAGAACTTAAAACAAAAAACTGTGCATTTTTGGAAGTAAGGGGAAAATTTGCATTTTACGAAGACCTAAGTGGTCTGGTGCCATCTAAGTGGGTTTGGGTTCAATTCCTCTCCTTACATTCCCTTTGTAATATTTTTTTAAAAAGAAAAAGGCTAATTGGCACCGTATAACTCTAACCTTTCACCTTATTGTGCAATATAATCCTAACTTTTTAAACATGGCAATTTCAACCTCAATTCTCATTTTTTTTCGCAATCTAACCTTTTTATTTAAAAAAAGACATTAATACCCTCAAATTCTAATTTAATTTATAATAATAGTATATAGTAAATAAATAAAAATCAAATATTAAAATTTACTTTTTCTTTTTAAAATACTGTCAAATCCCATATGTAGTGTTGTCAGGAAAAAAAAAACTAATTCACCACAAACCCAATGAGAGCTCGTCTTGAATAGAGTAGTATTTTTGGGATATGTAAACCTGTGTAGATGGATAGACCAAGGGTGTCCCTCCCTAATTTGCTTGTGACAATTCGTTTACTTTTAATAATAAAATGTAAAACAATTGAAAAAATATATAAAAATGAAAAATAATATAATAAATGGATCGATAGATAGTTTGAAAAGTTGATCCAAATAAGCCGACTCGCATATCAATCCTGTCCAGGCCCACATTAGGCGGATGACATGGTGGATTAATCAGCTCAGTGTTATCGTTAAATTCTCATGAATTGTTTTTTTTTTTCAAATACGACCAAATTATATTTTTTCTTATTTTTAACTATTTTTTATTTGCTAATTTTTAGTTCAATTAAAATTTAACGGCTGAAAAAATTGAAGGGTATTATAGTCTTTTAAAATTAAAAGGTTATATTGAGCCAAAAAGGTGAGATTTAAGGTTAGAATTGCCAAAATTTAAAAATTTGAGTTAGATTACACAATAAAATGAAAAGTTGTGATTATTTAATGCCAATTAGCCAAAAGAAAAAAGAAAGTAGAGGGAAAATGAATAGAAAACATTTTCCCCTCACTTTTGGAAAGTAAAAGCAGAAAATTTTCCCAAAACACTAGTGCTGACTTGGCATACATGCCCTCAATTTTGTCTTGAAGTTTGTTTTTGTTTTTTTTTTTTTTGGAGGAATTTTATTTGGGAGTTGGTACTTACGATTTGTGTACATCCTTCACTGATTTTTGGCATGACTGAATAAAAATAGATTTCTATATTTGAGTTGATTTGTGGAATTCATTGCGTATTTTTTTTGAGGTACTTCTTTGATTCTGGATCCTTGTATACGCGTTGGTTGCATCATTGTTCATTGAGAAATGTGATAGGCCATCACAAGAATTGTGGGTACTTACCTTGAAATGACCGGAAAATTCTACGATAATGTGGCTTCATGTTATAAAGCTCATATAGTTATAAAACCACATGAAATCACTATTGGTTTCATAAAACTATTAATGATTTTTTGTGTCTTTGTAACTACGCGAGCTATGTAACCGAATCGGCGTCGTTACATTAGAAAAACGGTTGAAACGACAAGATTATATTAGGAATGTTCAACTATCAAACATCTTGTACCGTAACAACGCTACATAGCGATGTGACATAGTATCAACACATCACCACACTCTTTTCGAATCACATTAATAGTTGGTATTATACCACATAAAGGTCAGGTAATACTTATTTTTAGAGTTTATATAATTACTAACAAAATTTCTCTAAAACAACATATATGCTCCTTCCATCCTACATATATTGACTTGTTTTCCTTCTTTTCGATGCTCTATATATATATATATACTTGTTTCTTTATTAAGAAGTTTAATTTACATTATTTTACTAATTTACCCCATTTCATATACTTATTATAACTAGTATTAATTTTAAGTTATATACTCATTACTTAAATTAAGAAAACTGTTTTACAAAAAAAAAAAAGGGGGCCGAAGGGAATAACTTGAAATAAAAGTTGATAATGTTGGAAGGGAGTAGTAATTTTGTACATTTGGGCGAAAATGCTTGTAGCTAGATTAGACATAAAAGACCCATGTCCACCATGTGCGACGACATAATTTGGGCGAAAAAGGTACAGAGAGGGATGGATTTTCTTTCACTTTTGACATAACGGGTCCGGCCTGCGCTTGCCGCCCGGTCCTTCCGCCTACAGAATCTTGACGGATAAACATTGTTAAAAAGAGTGGTTCAATCAATTATATATTAACTATTTATTTCATAATTTTTCAAAGTGTGGGATTAATTCTTTTACATGCCTCGTAAAATAATGTCACATTCATAATCAGAATGAATGGCGCCTCTTTAGAATTTTATGGACTCCGGTACTAAGATATATATGCGAACACTTACAGGTCAAATTTCAACGATCTTAAAGTCGAATTATATTGCTAAAAGTAGTTCAAATATTTATATGCCAGCTATTTATTTCATAATAATAATGTTTCGGAGTGGGAATTGTTCCTTTCTAACAGTTACCAAAAATCCAGAATAATACATAGAAGTTCAGTTCCATAGAGTGTGAGAGACAAGTTGAGTTCGTACATGGAAAGAAAGTTATTTGTCTTCACAAATTGACAACTGATTATTGACTAATTGCCACGCATGTTTGGAACATACCCAACATCAATACAACAATTTTTTTCCTTCAACTTTACTTCATTAATTAACTTTTCAATTTCCTTTTTAACAAGGCATTTAGTTCATTATATTGTTTGGAAGACCTCTTTTTTTTTTTTTTTGGTTGGGGGAGGGAGCTTAGGTGATAGTACTACCCAAACAAGACAAATCTTTTTGGCAAATAGAGCCAAGTTACAAATTATATAAGTGACAAAGGTCTTACTTTCTGTTGAAAATTTTCTAGCGGAGTGTATATATGTAGTTACGTCACCACATGAGTGTCATCATAACAGCCATATAGGTGTTAAAAAATTACTCTACTTTTTGCTACTGTTATACACAATTATTATTGAGTTAGAACATATTGTCGAATGAAGTAAAAATGAAATTTGATTTGGGTCAGTGATGCACAACATCAATAATACTACATGATAAGCAGTGAATTTCAAGTTTTCAACCACTCGGGAAGATCAGTTAAATCTTCGTAATCTGCCACTTTCCTTTTCTTGATTTTGTTTTGTAATTTTCAATTTACCATTTTGCTCCCCATCCTTAATTAAGACAATCTTGACGTTGTTTAGGATTTTCAATCCCATAATATACAATCAGTACGCATAACGCGATTTTTTCCATCTAAAACATTTAGACAAGACATTTTAATAATTTCTATATATGTAGTATGCAAGTGTAATGCAATGTAGCACTAATTGTGCTAAACAGCAGTTTATGTGTTAGTATATGTGCAGTATTAAATGATAAGTGAAGTTAAACGTATACACGTGAAAGTCATTTGATTTAACTAATCACATGATGATACTATATAAACGGATACTTGATAGCATTACTCAATTGCTCAGTGTTGATTTCTATTAAGCCAGATCGGACTCCGTATATAAAGTCTGACTGTCAATAAAAAACACCGACGTAGGATGTCACTTGTGATGTGACTATTTCTATTGTATAGAGTTTAATCTAATTCAATTGAAAAACTCGTTACTCGTCCTAAAATTTAATTTTTTTTAGTGAAGAAAGAGAGTTCTAAATTTAATTTTTTTTTAGTGAAGAAAGAGAGTTCTAGGATCTGATGATGGTAAATTAAAATCAGGTGGGAGTGAGAATCTGATGGCACGCGGACTGGTCTCCACAAATCATTAGTATATAAAGTTTAATGGAAACATTAGGGCAGGGATGGAGGGTGACTCCACAAAATCAAAGCCTCCTTTTTATTTTTCTTCTTTTTTTCTATTTTTTAATTTGGGTCTTCAAAAATATCTCTAAAGATTAAAGAAAAAAGGAGTGGTAACCCCAAGATAATTGTCCCCCATTCCACCTCCACCCCATCCCTCCTTTGGCGCCGGTGTCCCCGCCCCTTCCGCCCATTTTCAAATGCTCATTTATCCCATAAAATATTGCTATATCACCCGTAATAATGATCATCATTTCATCGGACTAATATTAATTGATAAATTTAAGTTCAATTCGTTAAATGAACTTAGCTACTCCTTTCGTCTAATAAAAATAGGCCCGATTACTATTTTTATTCTCCAAATTATAGTCTATTTATATAAACGAGGTGAACAATTAATTTCTTTTTCAAATATGCCCTTAGTTCAACTACTAATAAATTTGTAATGTATTAATAACTATGTTGACTAAATAAAAAATGATTCAATATTGAATAAGGATATATTAGAGAAGTAGGTGTATATTTTGTATTTCTAACCACATTAATTTACACTTCTTAATCTATGCGAAAGATTGATATGGGCTTATTTCTATAGGACGGAGTAAGTATTATAATGATGATCACCAGTGATAACAGATAGCATTACTCTATTCTTTTTTTACTATTATTATTTATTACTAAAGAGATTGTACTGAAAGAAAATTAAGTCCTTAGATTAGGAACTCGTTTAGACGTTACCATGACAAGAAAGTTCTTGACAGCATTGCTCTACTATGTATAGAATATATATATTTTTGAAATATTTTTGTCATTTATAATTTTGAAGAGGTAATTGTAGTTTGTTATAAATAGATGAACACAAGGCTTGTATCTATCTATTTAAAAACATCCAGGTTATCGGCGAGATAATAGATGTCCATCCATTGCACCTCCTCGAACCTATCCGCCGGCATCCCCACCCCCACCCCCACCCCCACCCACTTTCAAATTTCAAATATATAATGCTATGCTATCCCATGGAATAATGATCACTAGTTCACGTTGCAATTTAATTAGTAAAACTAAGATAGACAAACATAGAAACATTCGTTTAATGACAATTAACTATGACGATAATCATCAGCGATGATGTAGCATTCCTCTATTCCGTTTAGATTGAATATTATTTTTATATAATAATAATAATTTTGAAAGATGTAACATTTTTTTTAATAAAAAAGATGAACACGTCACATATTTTATTTATTTGAAAGGAAAATCATATATTAATTCATGTCATGACTAATCGTCGTGCGAAAAAAATAGGAATATAATTCATCTAATTACAAGAAATTTTGGACGTAAGAGAGAATTATTTATGGTGTAGTAATATTACTCGTCTCTGATCAATGTGAATAAAATTACAAGTATGACAATTCAAAGTGATCATTGTGAAGACGAGAATTGTGTTGGTTGTTAAAAGATACTCCTGTTGGGAATTAATATAGATTCCCTGATTACGTCCGTAGTATCGTTGTTCAAGGAATTTAATTGAGACAAGAAAAATAAAGGACGAAGACGAATTTAACAGACTGTCAAAGCTTTCCACTATATGATTAAAGTCGCTACATCCATACAGAATTTTCACTCGCTAAAACCCATCCCCCAAGTATTACAAGAAAAATATACCAAACTTTACCACATCTACCAATTTCTACCCTTTGCTTAACCCGCGAAGAATTAAAGAAATCCCAAGACGCTAAGCTACTATTTTTCTTCACAAGACTCTCTGATCCGACTCAAGTGACACCGAGAAAATCACTCCGAGTTTTACCACACTTAATTTTCTGCACTTCGAACAAACCACGAAGAGTTACAAGAAAACTCTTCAAGGTGCTAGACTCACTAATTTTTCTCTCAACTCACTTGTACCACTTGTGTATTAAAGAAGAAAAAAACATCTCTATTTATAGGCTTCGTTTCTTTGGAAGACAAGACAATCCTTCTATGATTTGAATTCCTTTTCCTCCTAGGATTCTTCTTCTTTACCTTTCCTTTTCAACTTTAGATTATTTTTGGCAACAAACACAACAATCTCCACCTTGCCAAAATAAGTCAAAATCTTCATCTTCTCCAATCTTGTACACAATACTTGAGAAATTACCAGGCAAGCCTTTGACACACTTTGACAGTCTCATACTCCACCACATGAGTATATATAACCACTTAGAATTAACAACAATTCCAAGCATTTCATCGACTCAATGTTGAAATAAACCTGCTGAAATTTGTAGTGTAACTCTCTCGTTGGCTTTCCAGAGAGCTCATCAGCCATCGATATTACTACAACCACGCACTCTGCATCACGCCAACCAATGCCCGTATGTAAATACAACCGCTAGAAGTAACATACATCTTTTACCATGGCACCTAGCGACACGCCATGGGGATGTACTCACATAGTTCATAGCACATCTCCACCGCCCTCACACCAAGAGAGTCGGATTGTCCAAATCTGAATAGTAGCCGAACCTGCTCCAGCTGGACAATGTTTTCTCACGTGATCAGCTAGTCTACAACACCAACAAGTTGCAACAATCACCAGTCCCCAGACGATCTCATTGAGAATTTTTGTATCTGCACCAACTCGCAAAGAACTAAACAATTTTTTCAGGTGCAACAAATTTGAAGAACCCCTTGCCCGATCCACCTCTCCAAATTGACGTCATAGTTCCTTCACATGAAATATTCTATGAATATTTACAAGAACATTTCTGGCTAGATGGAGGCACATCCTGGTTCCAGTCTTCAAATATAAATCTTCTCAATCACTATCACTCATAGTGATTCCAACAACTTTGTTAGAATAAGGAGAATGTTTTCCTTTGAAAGCTTTAAATTACCTAATCAAAATCAAGAAATTCCAGACTTGTTCTACCCACAAGTCAAACTTGATTATCACAACTTCGTACTTTGCCATATCTTTCCTCTGCTCCACTTTGAACAAAACCTGACTATTTGATACCACTGTTGGGAATTAATGTAGATTCTCCGATTACGCTCGTAGGACCGTTGTTCAAGGAATTTAATTGAGACAAGAAAAATAAAAGACGAAGACAAATTTAACGGACTGTCAAAGTTTTCCACTATATGATTAAAGTCGCTACAACCATACAAAATTTTCATTCGCCAAAAGCCATCCCCCAAGTATTATAAGAAAAATATATCAAACTTTTCCGATCTACCAATTTCTACCCTTTGCTTAACCCTCGAAGAATTAAAGAAATCCCAAGACGCTAAACTACTATTTTTCTTCACAAGACTCTCTGACTCGACCCAAGTGACACCGAGAAAATCATCCCGAGTTTTACCACACCTAATTTTCTACCCATCGAACAAACTACGAAGAGTTACAAGAAAACTCTTCAAGGTGCTAGATTCACTAATTTTTCTCTCAACTCACTTGTACCACTTGTATATTAAAAAAGAAAAAAGCATCTCTATTTATAAGATTCGTTTCCTTGAAAGACAAGACAATCCTTCTATGATTTGGATTCATTTTCCTCCTAAGATTCTTCTTCTTTCCCTTTCCTTTTCCTTTTCAACTTTAGATTATTTTTGGCAACAAACCCAACAACTCCTTCAATCTCAAAAAGATAGTCCATTTGTTATATTGAACGTGTTTTTAATTTTTTATTTCTATACATGTCCTGAATTATTGTATCGTTATTACTCCACGTCAAGTGTCTATGTATTAAAAATATTTCAAACAGTTAATGAAACACAACACAATGTTATATATATGTAAAAATATAAGTAAAATTTAATATTTCAACTATAATAATTATTATTTTTTTAATTTGTATTAAAATAACTATTGAATTATGTTTGTGTGCCGGAGAGATTATATATTTTAAGATCATCGGCAAAAGATGCGTGTTTTTGGAAAAAGGTGAAAGAAGATGACACTTTTGTACGTGCACCAATGGAACCTTCTTTATAGACAATCCTTTGCTGACATTCTGCATTCGTGTTTCCAACTGACTTCCTCTCTCCTCTTTCGCTCTCATCACCTGCCCTAATTCTTTTTTTTTTTTTTTTTGTTGGGTGGGGGGGGGGG
>CAVNYN010258081.1:0-17888 GCA_963692815.1 Nyctanthes arbor-tristis | reverse complement strand
TATTGGGAAGGAATTTTGTCCAAATGCACAATTCCTTTGGACACCAAATCTCTTATGAAATGTAGCCTGACATCAATATGTTTTGTTCTGTCATGAAAGACAGGATTTTTGCAAAGCTATACAGCTGATTGGCTATCAGAATAGATAGCAATGTTGTCTTGAGAGAACTGGATTTCACTCAACAAACCGTTGAGCCATAAGGCTTCTTTCATAGCCTTAGTTATGGCAATGTATTTAGACTCTGTAGTGGACAGAACTTCAATATGTTGTAACTAAGATTTCCAACTAACACAACTACCACACACAGTAAAAATATAAGATGTGACAGACTTCCTAGTATCCCTATCACTAGCATAATTCGCATCAACAAAACCTTTCAGTTTTATCCTTTCAGGATTAATACAAAACACCAATCCAACATCAATGGTATTTTTCAAATACTTGAGCAGCCACTTAAGAGCCTCTCAGTGTTTAACACCAGGATTAGCCATATACCTGCTAAGTGTACTCACTGCATAAGCAATGTCTGGACTAGTACACACCATTAGGTACATCACAGAGCCAATAGCACTTGAATAAGGGACATTTTTAATGTAAGATATGTCAGAATCAAAAACAGGACACATGTCTTTACTTAACACAAAATGACCAGCTAAAGGCACATTTACAGGCTTGGTATCAGGCATAGAGAATTTTTTAAGCACCTTTTCAGTGTATGATGATTGTTTAAGTAAGATAACAGATTTAGACCTATCTCTTACAATGTTTATTCCCAAAATTTTCTTTGCACCACCCAAATCCTTCATGTCAAAATTAGAATGCAAATCAAGTTTCAAGACATTTAAAGACACTTTAGAAGGACTTATAATGAGTATGTCATCAACATATAGTAACAAGAAAATTGGAACATTCTCAGTCTTATCATACTTGAAATAGAGACATTGGTCAAATTCACTCCGTTTAAAATGTAGAGTTTGCATAAAAGAATCAAACTTTTTATTCCACTGCCTGGGAGATTGTTTCAGACCATACAATGACTTATGAAGCAGACATACATAATCAGGTCTTTTACAATCAATAAAGCCTTCAGGTTGAGACATGTAAATTTTCTCATCTAGATCACCATGCAAGAAAACAGTTTTCACATCAAGTTGTTCCATTTCCCAATTAAAATGAGCAACTAAAGAAAACATTACCCTTGAAGTAACATACTTAATCACAGAGGAGAAAATTTCAATATAATCAATTTTGGGTTTCTGAGTAAACCCTTTGGCAACCAATCTAGCTTTATATTTAACTGAGCTAGAATCAGAATCAGCTTCCTTAATCCTAAACACCCACTTACATGCGACTATAGAATGAATTTTAGGTTTAGGAATTAAGGTTCAAGTTTTATTTTTATGTAAAGAAGTTATTTCCTCATGCATAGCAATCCACCACTGTTTAGCACTACTACTCGACACAGCTTCTTTAAAAGATTGGGGTTTACTATCAGAAACATCTTCAAGAGCATTATAAGACAAAACAGCAAGATCAGAATCATCAAACCTTTGAGGGGGTCTAGCATTTTCCCTCCTAGTTCTGTCCCTAGGACATAATCCCTTAGATCAAGGGAATCACCATTTGTTTCCCCCTGGTCTCCACCAGAAGGGTTAATCTGATTCTCCTCAGATTCAATTTCAGTTTCAGGTATGGATGATTCCACCTGATCCTCTAAGTTTTGCCATTCCGTTTGTTCATCACTTAAGATGAGATCACTTGAAGTATTTTCTAATCCTTTGGAATCAAAACCTGCAGTGTTAGTATCAGATAAACAAGGAAAGCATGATTCTTGAAATATAACATCTCTACTGGTTATTATTTTCACACCATGGTGGCCTCTCGGCCACAGTCTATATCCTTTGACCCCATCAGTATAGCCAAAAACACACATTTCTATGATCTAGTTCCCAGTTTATCATCCCTCTTATGTGAATAGGCAGCACAACCAAACTCTTTCAAATAAGAGTAATTCACAGGTTTACCATACCAGACCTCCTCAGGTGTTTTCCCTTCTAAGACAGATGAAGGACATTTATTAATCAGCACACAAGTTGTCATTAAGGCTTCCATCCAGAAAGATTTAGGAACACCAGATGACTTCATCATACACCTTACCTTTTCAAGTAGAGTTCTATTCATTCTATCTGCGACACCATTCTGTTGTGGAGTATGAGGAACAGTTTTATGCCTCTTAATTCCATTTGTTTTACAGAAATCATCAAAAGGTTGGTTACAGAACTCAAGCCCATTATCTGTCCTAAGATACTTTATTTTCTTATCACGTTTATTTTCAATAAGTGTTTTCCATTCCTTAAACTTTTGAAAAGTATCAGACTTGTTTTTCAAGAGAAACACCCAAAGTCTCCTAGAGTAGTCATCAATCATGGAAAGAAAATAAGTATTCCCACCAAAAGTAGGTGTGCTTGAGGGACCCCATAAGTCTGAATGAACATACTCTAAAACAGAGGAGGATTTATGAATACCAGTTGGAAATTTAACCCTATGCTGTTTTCCAAATACACAATCTTCACAAAAAGGTAAAACAGAAATTTTATCTTTTCCAAAACAACCATTTTTGTGCAGAATCTGTAAACCTTTTTGGCTTATGTATGCAAGCCTTTTATGCCATAAAACAATATTATCACCATTTGCAGATTCAGTAGCAGCTATAGAAGCATGCACTACTTCTGCATTTGAAACATAGAACATGTTTGCCTTTAAAGCCTTAAAAGCAAAGTCATTATTCCAAAAAATCTCCATACATCCATTTCCCCAACCACCATTAAAACCTTCAATTTCAAGGGAAGGTACAGATAATAATTTCTTTCCTAAATCAGGAACATATCTAACACCTTTGAAGGTAAAAGTAAAACCAGAATCAAATTTTAGTGTGATATCACCTATACCAGCAACTGAGGAAACAATGCTATTAGCCATAACTACTATCCCATCTGACTTTTTCATAATTGTCAAATAATTTTCGGTGTGGTGTCATGTGACAAGTACATGCAGAATCCAGTAGCCATTTTCCAGAAGCAGACACACTAGATGTATGATTCATAACATAGTCCAAATCAGTTTCTTGAACAGCTATATACACATCAACAGTATCTTTTTCACAGGTAGCTAGATTTCCCTGTTCAGGCATGTTTTTTAATTGAGCAAATAGTCCACTTAGTTTCTTACATTCCCTAATGTAATGCACAGTTTGCCCACAGCCATAGCACTTCCTATTTTTGAACTTATCATTTTCTTTAATTTTGGAATTATTTCCCTTCTTCCATTTTTTCTGTTTCTGTTGGTTATTTCCCCGGTTTGACTCATATCCCCCAACCTTCTGTTTCCCCTTAGTGTAGGATTTTCCTTTAGCCATGTAACCCCCTTGAACTTTATGTTCTTTTTCATATTTTAATTCTAAATCCCTGTTCTTTAAAGCACTCATAATCACATCTATCAAGTGTATCAGACTCTCTGCCATATTTCATGGCATTTTTAACATCTTTAAAAACATCAGAGATAGAATTTAAAAGAACAACAGCGTTATATGTATCAATTGTTTTATCACCACTGTTTTTAGTATCCTGTAACAGTTTATTAAAAACATCCAGATTTTCTTCAATTTCTTTAGTTGGGTCCATTTTATAACTGAAGAATCTCTCCAGAAGAAACATCTTATTTGGAAGAGATTTTTCAAGATAAAGCTCATCAAGTTTTTCCCACAGATTAGCAGTACTTTTCTGTTTTTTTTACTTTCCTTAACACTGAGTCAGAAAGATGAAGTATAATAGAGGAATAAGCCAGATCATCTATTTCTTTAATTTTTTCTGGAGTCCACGTAGCATCAAAAGTTCTATCAATAGCCTTAGCCACTTTTTGTTGAACTAATATTCCCTTCATCTTGAGCTGCCAAATGGGAAAGTCTCATTTCCCATTAAACGGTTCCAGATGAAACGCAGACACAGACATGATGCAATAGATGATCACAAGTAAAAGCACAAAGCCGAATTCACCTCAGAGATCAAGAAGAAAAAAAATACCAAAGAGTATATTATTTACCAACAAAAATTTTGTCAGGCAAAAGTACCAACCAAAGATAGGACTAGTATGCCATTGTCTTATAATGATGCACAAGAAAGAACTCGTGACTAATTCCAGTGTCCACAGGTTTCTGTGGAATTCAAGATTCCAGGTCAAGGGTCCGCCGGAGTAGTATAGTGGTGTATAGTGTAGTAAATATGATTCTACACTAACCTAGAAAGGATAAAAACCAGAAAAGAATAGGATTAACAGAATTCTATTAGTAAAAACAGAAGAACTCACAGCCCACTGAACAAAATGTTCAGTTTACAATCGCTCAACCGGAAAATGTCACTCCAGAATTCCAGTAATCAGATCGAACACCAAAGGCTCTGATACCACAATGTTACGAAAACACGAATGATTTGTAGTTTGTAGTGCAAGCGAGAAAGCATTAAGAGTATGAAAATCACAGATAAAGAACACCAAGATTTGGGTTCGGCCGGAAGGCCACGATAGGTTCACAGTTCAAGGGAAAATCGCTACGTCCTGCCGCTTGAGGTTCCACCAAAAGATGATCAGCCTTTTTCCACTAGCAATCGGGAACGAGTTACAACAGAGAGGCTAGAACCTAGTTATACCAGACACTCAAAAAATAACTCACTCAGAGACACTCTTTACCCCTAACCGGCCTTCTGTACTCGGATCTCCAAGTGTAATCACACAAGAGAACCCTAACTTATCTTTCTATGAGATCAGACCAAGGATCACACACACACACACACTCAGTATGAAAGGAAGAGAGAGACACGTCGGAATACAAGAACCCTAAGAAAATGAACTCGCTTACCCTAACCTCTGATACAATACAAATATATATACCATTGACCAAAGATAGAGATCGATCCTCTAAGGAATCAACGACCAGGACTCAATGACCTGACCCGTTATAGGGCTCCATGAGAATATATTCAGTTAAGTGTTAATGGGCTGGACTCGAGAGCAGACTTGGGTTAACACATCACAAAAACAATATTGAACATTTACTAATCTGGGAAAGACGCACCACTGGCTCCTATCCTATTGCCCTTATAGCTAGTTGGTCTTCAACCTTACATTATAGTTGTAGTATTAATTCCCAACGGCCAAAAAAGTTCAAAGCTCCACCAGATTGTCACATGGCTTTCACAAGTCCAATTTTAGACCAGGTTTTGCTTTCCAATTTCGAATGATGCCCAAAATTTTGAAGAACCCCATGACGGCCAGGTGACAATTTAACGAAAATTTCGATGGAAGATTGATTGTGCAACTAGAACAGGATATGGGGACCAACTTCCTATTGGGGGAATTGGCTGGTGACAAATGCTGCTATCTTCCCTGTTATTTATAAATTTCATGGTATTTTTCATTGTTTTCTTCGTAGTGGCGAAGAGGGAAAAGGATGCGTTGAAAGGACTCAGAAAATGAGCATATTTTTCACTTTGTCTCACACAGAAGTATTTCTAAAGAGTTGCTTCTGCAAGAGGAAAAATTAATGATGATTTGTCTAAGGTGATAAATTTGGTCTCCTTCTTTGTTCTTCGATCTGGAGAGGATTAAAATTTTTGTGTTGTGCTATCATTAAATTCTCTCTTTGCAATTCTCTCTAGCTGATTGGCGTGATGAAAGATGAGTATCACATTGCTATAAAGTCTTCTCTTAGAAATGATTTTACTGAGGGTGTTAGGGTTGTCTTGGTGGAAAAAGATCATGTTACCATTTGCAGTTGAATTTTCAGTTTCTATTTTCTGTGTCACTAGTGACTAAATTTTACCTCAATTTTCTTTTGTGCAAATGCTTGTATACCGACACTGCTACGATCTGGGAGTGTTACTGTGGGAAAAGATGTTTTTTATATTGAGAGAGTCCAGGGCACCGCAAGACAAATACAATCGTGAGTTTTTTTCCTAGCAATTAATTTTGCCATGAGTTACATTATATTTACTTATTCTTGTTGCTTGCAGGGGAAACTGTGGTGTGTATGCTATCAAGTTTATTGAATTCATGAGTTCTGGGTGGGATGCTAAGTATGTTGTTGACTTTTATATGTCTCTTTGGAGGAAGAAATTAACAATTGATATTCAAGCACTTGATTGTGATCCATAGACCTCTTTATTTGTTGCTGTGAATGGCTAATTCCTACAGGTCTGATCATGCTGACTATTCTTAGTTGTAAAATGTTATGTATGAATTAAGCGATCATGCAAAATGTTTTTATGCTGACTATTCTTAGTTGTAAAATGTTATGTATGAATTGAGCGATCATGTAAAATGTTTTTTGTCTGCTAGTTTTTTGGATACAACCCCTTGTAAATGAATAGTTATGACATGTAGGTGTAGTTGTTGATTATATTGTGTATAACTTGCATACTTGAGATATGGTACGAAGAATTGTCTTCAACGGAAGTTTGGTTAAACTCGTTAGGTGTTTTGTCCAGGGAATGGCTATATTAAATGCACATATATATTTCTCATTGGTAAAGTCTGTCAGTAGGTCTGTCTGGGTCTATCTACGGGTCTATTAATAGACCTTTAGATAGACCGGTTTGTTTATAGGTTTCTCAACAAACTCCTGAGCAGACTCGTATTTGTCGTTGACCATTTCAGCCAATTCAATGTAGTTGAAGGAGGAGTTACATTTAAGATTTATCATTCTATCATTATGAACAATGTTAAAAATTAGTAGTTATGGTCCCCTTATTTGGAAGGTTGGCTCATCTCACTTCATATTCTAATATCGTGTTGTAGTCGATCAATGTAAAGAGATGCAACAGACCTCAAGTTGAACAGACATTTGAAGGTTTAGCTTGAAAATTGGCCATAACATGCCAAATTCAAGTGAATCTTGCCATAACCCTCGTTAATTAAGCCTTTTGGCTGTATTGCTATCAAATGCTACATTTAATTACTTATCAATACAAACCAGTCTGTGCAGAGGTTTTATAACCGACCTATCTGTCTATCGGTCTGTTTGTAGGTCAGTCGACAGACTCTCTGATAGACTCATATCTTTAAATGATCATTTCACCTAATTAAATGTAGTTAAAGAAAGAGTTACACATAAATATCATCATCCTCTCCATTCCAACTCTCGTCTTTTGTTAGATAAACTATCCACTGAAGTGTACAACGTTATGGTGAAACATAATCGGTTTCTTTTGTTATACAAGTGTCTTTTGTTTATGAATTGGTTGCCTTTTAATGTTGTTGAGTTGGGGTGAAATGGATATATGAATGATCGCTTTTCTTCGGTGTAAATAGTTGTTGTCAGTTTAGCTGAAGAAAGAGTGTAACATCCCGGAAATTTCTACAAATTAAGGTAAGCAACGAAATTGTTGTTTTGAAAGAAAGATTGCTTGAAGATTAAAATATTATTATTGAATTGACGCTAAAGAAAGAATTTGGTTGACAATTGACATAAACTAAAGTGTAGTGACTTAATTAACATGAATTAAAGAGCGTGGACTTAATTAGGAGATAATGCAAGGGAAAGGACTTCTTGGACACTTTCCCGCCAAGTTTGCGGCGCTACATCGCGCCACTTGTCACGATGTGATTGGTGGAACTCAAAAGTTATTAAAACTAGCTAAGTCCTAACTATTATATAAAGGGGGCTAAGGGTTTCAAAGGCTACCAAACCATTTCATTTTCTCTCCCAACCTCAAATTCGTCCAACATGGCCAAGGGAAGGAGAAAACCAATAAAAACCCACCAAAATACCTATTTGTCCTTTGAAAAGAGTCCCTTACCATATATAGAAGGATTATAGCTTGAAAAATAGCTTTAATTGAGGAATATTAAGGTTTTAAGGATACTTCTTCATGTGGATTATTCGAAGAATATTTGAGGTGGGTAACCTAATACTTTGATTCCTTTTCTACATGCATAAAGTTTTGGTAAGATAAGTGTGTATTTGATTGATGATTTTAAACATAGATTTTGATGCATTATTATTGAAAGAAAGATTGGTTTATTACATTTGTATCGCTAGTTAATGCTCTACCCGTTTTGAATTGCTTTGTGATTGTATGGCCTTGTTGTGTGTTCTTAGCCATTCTGAATTGTTTCCTACACTATGACCTATTCAATGATCCCGGAATAGAGAAGATTAGTGTGGTGTTTGCTTTGAATTGGAATCTCGGTATGGGTCTACCGGGGTTCATGGTGGATCCACTTAATTAAATTGATATGAAACTGGCGCGCACCACGGGTAGTAGTTTAACTAGCGATAGGGCCCTTTTGTGCATTGAAAAGCTTTGTACATGTAATGGTTTTTCTTGGAAATGAGTTTTATAAACGAAAGGTGAATCAAATGATTGTGTTATTCACTGAGTACTTTGTACTCACTCCCTCTTTATTACAATTTTTGTAGATAATTGGAGTTATAACAATTGAAAAGCAAGGCAAGCTGGGAGTTGGATCGCGCTCGCGAATGGGAGTAGAGTTGTGCATGTGGTGTAAATCTGTCCTTGAAACTATCACGAATTTAACACTTTTACGCACACCTCTATAATATATATGTTTTAAATCTTATAACATATAAGACAATAGAGAGATATAATCTTTATATTTATTTTAATTCTACTTTTCATTGTAAAAGTTTTCTAATGATTTGGCACACCTTGGTAATCAATGAAATATATCTATCAATACAACTTCTTGTATTCTATATATTTTCTTGAAAAACCTAGCTTTAATGTTTTTTTAAAAGATTGACGATTTGCTAACTTATAAAATTATCTTTGTCTATTAAACTCTGTAAGATAAGATAAATTGGATTGTTTGGCACGTCCCGTTCCCGTTATTTGAATAAAAGCTTCCGCTACAGAATTTGTAAATTACCATAAGATATTCGGAAAATATTGTAAAGTTAGCGGGGCGTGACAAAGAGATACATATAACATCATCCTATCATTATGAACCTTGTGTTTTGTTGTTGTTACGGTCTCCTAATATAGAAGTACGATTAATCTCTCTTCTAACTCAAGTTGAGCTAACAAATAAGCATTGCACGTGAAAATTATGCCTAACATGTCAAAGTCATTGAACAGGTCAAAATTGTCACTTTCATGTCGTTTTACTATCAAATGCTACACTCAAGTACTTATCAATACAAGCCATTCTGTGCAAAGGTTTGATAATCGACCAATCTGTTATTCAGTCTGTTAACGGACCTACAAACAGATCAATATGTTTATAGGTCTGTCGAGAAACCTATAGACAGACTGGTCTATCTGTAGGTTTGTCGACAGACTTCCTGACAGACTCATATTCTCCGTTCATCATTTTGCCTTATTCAATTTAGTTAAAGGACGAGCTACATATAAAAATCATTGGCCTATTAGTACGAACATTGTCCTTTGTTAAATAAAAGATCTACTTAATTTTACAATGTTGTGGTAAAACATAATCGATTAACTACGAAGAACACTATATCCTTCAAGTTTCTTTTATTATACAAGTGTCTTATGTTACATGAATTGCTTGTCTTTTAGTGTTGTTAAGAGCTCCTGAAAGTGATGTATGACTCATCTCTCTTCTTTTCAATAAAATAGTTGTTGGCTATGATCATTTAGCCTAAGTCAATTTAGTTGATGGTAGAATGACATTAGTTATAACATCGTCATATCGTTATGAACCTTGTGTATTTTGTTGTTACGGTCTCCTAAAAAGGAAGTACGACTAAACTCTCTTCTTATTCTAATAGATCAACGTAAAGAGCTGCAATGGAACTCAAGTTGAACAAAAAATTGAAGGGTTTATGTGATAATTATGCTTAACATATCAAAGTCACTAAATACATAACGATGTCTAATAACTGACTGGTTTATTATCGGCCTGTCGACGGACCTACAGACAGACCGGTCTGTCTGTAGGTCTATCGACAGACTTAATAACGGACTCATATCCGTCATTCATCATTTCGCCGTATTCAATTCAGTTAAAGGAAGAGTTACATACGAAAATCATCGTCGTATCAGTAGGAACCTTGTCTTTTGTTAAAAATACTATCCACTGAATTGTATAACGTTGTAGTGGAACATTATCGAGTGAATACGAAGAAACAATATATGCTCATCGATGTTTCTTTTGTTACATAAGTGTCTTTTGTTTATGAATTAGTTGTCTTTTATTATTGTTAACAGCTTTTGAAATAGAAGTATGACTCTTCTCTCTTCTTAGTCTAATGTTTATTGTCGTTAACTGTAAAGAGATGCAATAGAACTAAAGTTGAACAAAAATTTATAGCGCTTCATGTGGAAATTGTACGAAAACACGTCAGATGACCATTAAAGAGCAATTTACTATCATCTTTTTTTTTAGTACGTTAACCTTGTCTTGTCTCACAAAATTTCGCTGAGTCTGTCAACGGACCACCCGTAGTCTGTTAACATACTTGTCAAGCATTTAAAAAAAAAAAAAGGCCTACGCCTTCAAATTTTTTTAATGTGTACTACAACTTATGATTAATTTACAGTACCTCCAATATTGAAAATGATATAGAAGTTCATCTAAATGGTATAACAATCAAGAAACCTCAGTGTGGAATAAATTTAAAATCTATATAGTAAACTAAACAAAATGCAGATATCAATGTGAGAATTTTTACCAAGTAACTAGAGATTATTTACTAGCTTTTCATTATATTACTCATTTTAGTGGCAGAAAGAAATTTTGACACCAAACATTATGCACATATTTGAAAAATAAGGAAGAAAATAAAACGATCAGTTTTGGAGGGAACTATACATATACTTACACTAATTGAATATATCACAAGGGTGTTTGTGATTTTTTCTTTTTATTGGTAAATAAGTTATTTTGATATGATACTAAGGATATTTTAGACATTTTAGTATATTTGAGGCTTTTTAGAGTTGTGTATGTTTGATTCTCAAAAGTGACTTATAAAGAGAAATTGTAAGTTAGGGAAATAAGTGGTATAGATTTAATGAAAATTTAAAATTTATAGTCATAAATAAATAATCGTTAAATCAATAGTCAAATCAGTAATAGGTGATTTATAAAGAAATATGTTAAAAGAGGATCAAACAAACTAATAAGGCTATTTTGTATATGACTTAGGCCATTTTGAAAAAATCCCCCAGTTATCAGTCTGTCTTCATCTCTTAAAATTTAATTTTCTTCATTAATCATCTCTTTTATTTAGATTTCATTGCATTGAACTCTTTGAAATGGTTGAAACGGCGAAACGGTATTCTCGTACTAGTGATACATGAAAAGAAAAATGGAAAAGAAAGAACAAGTCCTCAAAAGCAAAAAGTTGGTTGAAACTTAAAAGTGACCTTTGTTGCTAAAGACAAACATATATGGGTGCCAACTCCGATTCCGTTAAGAGCAAGGATAACTGTCTCTTACTTTTTCTGAATTCTGCAAAGAAAACCCATAATAATGGAAGAGCGGAGGGGCTTGCGACGTACGCGATCGCAGGCAGCGCAGGATTGGACAGTACAGGAATCGTTGATTCTCATAAACGAGATAAACGCGGTGGAATCCGATTGGGGCGGCGCCTTGCCGTCCTTCCAGAAATGGCAGCAAATAGTGGAAAATTGCAACGCGTTGGAGGTGAATCGGAACCTGAATCAGTGTAAAAGAAAATGGGATGCATTAGTAAGTGAGTATAAGCGGGTGAAGAATGAGGGAGATGGGGCAATTGGGGATTTTGATGTTGAGGTGTTCAGGGCTATCGATAGGTGTGTAAAGGCTAAGGGGAAGAAGAACGAGGGTAATGGCACTGAGGTGGAGGTGGAGGCAGAGGTGGAAGGGGAAGCGGAAGCGGTTATGGATACTGACCCGGATTCAGACCCGGAAGCGCAGGACGAACCTACCCAATTGTTTCTGGAAACTGGTATGGTTTTGTATTTTTACCGCTGTTTGACTCTGATTTTGCGGAAACTGAAGAATTGGTGATGGTACCCTCCGTTCAGCTTTGTAAAAGACCTTCCCTTTTCGGCTCACTGCTGGAAAAAAAACCCACAAATAAGTAGTACTTTCTTTTGGCTTTTAACAGACGGTATTTGTTTGTGAGTTTGCAAATTTGACTTCTAATTGGTTACTCCCCGCCCCCCCGCCCCCCCAACCAAAAAAAAAAAATTGACAAATATGGTCATTCTTGAAGAGTGAAAAAAGGTGACTTGTAAAATTGAAAGCATTAAATGGTGATATAATATAGTAAGACTCTGTGCTTTAGAAGTCCTTTTATCGAAAAGATTGATCTGATATGATCCTTTCTCATTATAAGTTTAGAACATGTGTTGCACTTATCCATGTAACAGTATGGCTAGTCTGGTCTCAAGGGGTTAGTTTTAGCTTCATTGGTTTGTTTTATGGGGTCTATCTAGGTCCACGCTCATTATACATGCATACCTAAATCACAAATGGAGTCTTTGGTGTTGTTTTTGGGCTAAGGAACTGTCATTTTTGTATCTTAAGGAACGGTCAATAAGAGACAGGAAGTTCATGGAAAATCTTACTCTGTTTTGGTATGTGAGGTACTAGAAGAATGTAGAAAAAACAAAGGGAATTGGATGATAAAATAAAACATTTTAGGCTTTTTGATTTGGGGAGACTCGTTTTGTTTGTTGGTTTTTGCCTACGAGAACGTTTAGCTGATTTAAAAGAATAGGCTTTCTGGTGTTATCCTTTAAGTTGAGCTTTGAGAAGACATTGTTGCTGCATTTTATGTGACTGTTTGGCATTTGTGAAACTGGAAGCCAATTTTGTGGTGGAGCTGACAGGGAAAAATAAATAAACAAATAAATAAATTTGCACTAGGTAATCTTTACCTTTTCTCCTTGTTATGATTGGTATGTTGGAAGGCCTTGAGATTAAATTCTACGTGCAAGAGGACAACTAATGCCTTTGATTTATGGAGACTATTGGAGACTTTGGAGTATTGTTGAATAAACAGCTGAATTAAAATTTTCTCTCCTAGAAAACTCACACTTTTTTCTACTCTCTTTTTCATTTGGGAGAAGTGGTAGAGTAGAAAAGAGCATGTCTTTGGTTGTCACTTGTCAGGAGATTTGGCCAAGAAGCCAGCAACAATCTTAGAGTTACAGGACCAAATTGAATAGGGTGGGTTGAATGTTGAGATTATATGAATAACTAGTCATGGCTTAAGAGATTGTGTTGCATGAAAGTTGTTCATTTTTGAATGCTCTAATAGTTTTCCATTTTACTTTTCAATTTTATTTATAATTGGAAAGGGAAAGATTACTCTGATTCATTGTTTGGTGTTTTTGTACCTAGGCTCCAAGAAGCTAGGTCAGAGAATGAAGCGCCGGAAGCGCAAAATCCGAAGAATAAATCCTTGGGGATACATCACGAGTGGGAAGACAATGCAAGAGGAATCCAGCAAAAACAAAAAGCTGAAGAACACAAGTGTAGATGAGGAGAACAACGTAGACATGAAGGAAGAAATGTTGACTAAAATTCTATGGGAAAATGCGTTGCAAATAAATGCTATACTTGAAGGAAACCTATCAGACGATGTAGATTACAGATTAGCTGATCTGAAAAATGCAGATGCTGTACAGATTGATTTTGCAAGACGCCAAGCTGATAAGCTTATTGACCGTTTTGGAAAAATTTCGCAGACTCTCAGCCAGTTTTGAGATTTAGTCCGACAATGAAACTTGATTTTCATTGATTTTCATTGAGGAAACAAGTCTAGTGCGCTCCTGCATTCCGTAAATAGACATCATCAGCCCCTATAACTTTTCAATGTTTAATTTATTTAATGTTAATTAAGCCTCCCAGTCATTTGAAATCACCTCATCAGCTCATTTTATCTTGACTTTGTTCAGATTTCAGAAAAGCACCGGGTGAACCATGTTCTCTAAATTTGAAGAACAATTTCCATAAGATTTTTGTGACGCGGGAACTTATAACAAGGAATTTATGTATTAAAGGTTGTAAAACTAATAGCCAATACATATTTACAAATGGTATTGTAAATGTACAACAAAAATGACATGAGCTGATACAATTTTGGTACTCCGAAAATTTACATAATTTTCACCACCAGGTTGAATTTCTCAATTTCGAGCTAAGTTGGAGTTTAAATACCCCGGATGCTATAATGGGAAGGATGAACAAAATCCCACAACTCCTATCTTGCTATCTCTACCAATGTCCTCGAGAAATTGCCAAACCTTTGAATTGACACTAGACGTCCGTCCCAATGGGCATTGGTTACAGGATATTATCCTCTTTAGTTCTACGTAGAACTACTTTACCGTTCTACAAAGTCAAAGAATTGAACTTCATATTGAATTTTCTGCAACATAAAGTTACCGGAAAGGGTGTTAGAATCATGGACACAAGCTAAGAGTATGTAATGGAATATCTTAAGTACATATGTGCTAAGATTTCATGTCCTTGAAGTTATTTATGTGGAAGTCGTTCATTTCATATGGAAAGATTAATATTGCAGTCATTTTTTTATGCTAATGTGCTTAGAGTTGTGTCTTTTATCCCTAGTCCTCTTGCTGCTTTAGATTTTCAGCATGAAGAAACTTACAGATCCCTCTTCTCATTGACCCAAGATGCAAAACAAATGTTAGCGGTTCAGGTATACGGTACAATTAGGCTCCATTATAGTCCGACAATTTGCAAATTAGGTGCCTAGGATCTTTGAGTCTTCATATGCATCAGAATTCATGAATTCCATCCCAATGTATTTGGTGGAAACTGGACTTCAGAAGTGAACAGTCACTAGGAAGTTCAATGTGTCGCATATAATGATAAAAGTTCCAACTTGATGTGCGTTAACTTACTAGGTTACTCCAGACAAGACAACGTAGACACAGCTGGATCAGGCATCCGCAGCACTTGGCGCTGAGTTTGATGCAGTATCTAGTGCAAGTGCTCTCAGCCTCTGTAATTCCGGCAGAATAACCTTAGCAAGATCTGGTCTGTCTTTCCTTCGTAGTTCAGAACACGTGAGTGATAATTCAGCAAACTTTAAGGCCTGTTCAACTGGCCAATCAACCACAGAAGGATCGAGCATCTCTTCAAAAGTCCCTTTCTGGATTGCTCTTTCAACATGATGAGTCAGACCCATTGGAGGCTTTCCTGTTAGAAGCTGTAAGAATATGATTCCAAGTGAGTATATGTCTGATTTTACACCTAGCATGCCCGTCTGTTGATACTCAGGATCAATGTAGCAGAATGTTCCGGCAGTAGAAGTCATAAGGCACTGAGTGACACTGTCGGCCACAGCTGGAGGGACAAGCCGTGCCAATCCCACATCACCTATTTTACTTACATAATTTCGATCAAGTAAAATATTGGCAGGCTTCAATTCACGATGTACGAGTGGCTCGGGCTTTGCCTGATGGAGGAAAAGCAAAGCCGTGCTAATTTGAGTAGCTATTTGGAATCTCTTCTGCCAAGATAGTGGGGAAGTTTTTCCACGCTGGAGGAGATGGTCTTCTAAGCTTCCATAGGACATGTATTCATATACTAAGCAACCATACTCAGGGCAGGCTCCAAGAAGGAGGACCATGTTGGGATGCCGTACAGAACTCAAGATTTCAACCTGGAATTATCATAGTGATAAAATAAACTAAGATGATTTTGGAAATATGTTACACTTTTATGGTACATGATTGAAGTCTGCTACATAACATGGGTCCGATATGCTTTTTAATGGCTATATGTTTTTTTTATTTTTATTATTATTATTATTATTATTATTATTATTATTATTATTATTATTATTATTTTGCTCTTCACTTCTTCCACTTCATGAATAACATGTGAAATTATCCTTATTGCATTCACATACCTCTTGCTGAAACTGTGATCTTCCATGAGCAGCATCAGGACGGAGAACCTTAACTGCAACGGGCGTGTGATCAAGATAGCACTTGTATACCGGTCCATAACCTCCTTCTCCAATTTTTTGAGCTTGTGAAAAGTAATTTGTAGCAACCTCAATCTCCTCAATTGTGTATTTCCTGTATCTGACATCTGCATTTGCCAAAGCATTTATTACCTTGTTCTTCTCTTCTTCTTCTTTTAGTGCTTTCATTTCTGCATTGATTCTCTTTTGGGCTTCCAAATCTGCTATCCTCTGTGCAGCTTCAGCATGCTCGAGGGCCGCCCTTGATTTGGCCTTTTCCTTTTCTACAAGTGCCAATGCAGCTTCTTCAGCTAATCGAGCCTCTTCTATTCTTTGTTCTTCTTCCAGTTTCCAGCGCTCAAGCTCTTGTGCCTGAAAATAAAATTGTTTACTCAAATTGACAGAAATATCGAAGTTCAGAGCAACAGAAATTTCTCATGCCTTTTGTCTTGCTGTGAGTGCTTCTTTGCATGCTGTATTATACATATCCATTGTTTGCTTGAGCTCCAGCTTTAACCTTCTCATTTCTGCTTCTGCTTCTTCCTGTAGATCATAAAATTCACATTAACAATGAAAAAACCCAGCTTTCTCCACAAATATAGCAAAAAAACTCTCTGCAAACATTATCTGGTTCCTCGTAGGAGGAGGTATTATCAATATTTGAAATATATATTTTCGAGCAAATAATCATTTCAAAGCAGGAACAGCTTTATCATTCATATCCATGGAAATTGTTGTAATAAAATGTTGATCTAGAGTTCCAGGAAAAGACAAGCCTGATTCCTTATATAGTTTCGTGTCACATAATGTCACTCAGGTCTTCTTGTAAAAGACACTTGTGTCAAAAGCTCAGAAAGGGATGGACAAGAATGACCTGTCACTATTTATCCTTTTGCATAAAATCCATTTCCCATATGTATCAAAAAATATTCTGTTCCATAAGCTCATATAGTAATCCCTCCGTCCCAAATATATGGTCCACTTTGCTTTTTTCACAAGGATTAAGAAATGTATCGGAAACACACATTTTGCAATCCGTGTTCTTAATTTGTCCCTATTTAATGAATAGAATTTAGAATCGATAGTTATAACTTAGTATTAAATGGAGGTAGATCAGTAAAGTAATGTAAATTATCTTTTCAACATGGAAAGAGGACCATATATTTGGACAACCAATAAAGGAATGGAGGACCATATATTTGGGATGGAGGGGGTATCTTAATTTGAAAGGCTTCAACTTGAAGGCAAGAGTGAAGATGGGCAAGATACATAATATCTTACCGTTGCATGTGATGTGATTGTACCAGCATTTTCAATTGAGGCATATGAGAATTCCAGCGGACTGGCTACCGATTTCCGCCCAAGTTGCCAGGAGTCTAGGGGAGGTTCTATGTCTGATAAGCCAGAGAGCCGGGGAGGGGTATGACTACTTTCAAAGCTTTCACAATATGAAGCAAATATATCAATGCTTTTTCTTCCCGAGCAGACGTCAACGCTTCTCCTTCCAGAGCTTATGTCCATGCTTTTCCGCCCAGAGCCGACAAAGGATATGTCCGACTCTGGCAGTGATAGATTGTATGGTTTGCCATTTGGACCAATCCTGTGAGTAAATGGTGACCTGTTTACAGTATAAACACTCAGCTTTTAGGATGCATAAACAAAGACGTTTAAATAGATAAACTTGTCACTTTCTTAACTTCACCATTTAGGATGGGTGCTTTAAGGGACATACTTCATGAAGTGTGCTTCATTTTGCATGTCATTTGGAGAAGGTTCAGATCCGAGTCTTGATTGTCCAGAAAAAGAACCTGCATAGAATAAACACAGTATCAAATTTATCTCTACGCGGTATTGGATTATTATTATCTGTTTTTTGGTTTTTTTTTTTTTTTTTTTTTTTTTGGGGGGGGGGGGGGTG
>CAVNYN010258059.1:0-17400 GCA_963692815.1 Nyctanthes arbor-tristis | reverse complement strand
CTTAGACCTAAACACTTCAAACCGATTCTTAATTCCTTTTTGGCTAACTCGATTATGGCAACTTGGAGGGCAACGACAATGAGGCCTCTTCCGATCTCAAAAATCAATGGTTTCCCCCTGATCAGAATCCCATTCGAATCATAGGGAAACTCACCCCCATTTTTCATTGCACAAAAGCAATCATCCGAACACCCCCCAGAGCATTCACACCCTGTCCCGTTTCCAAAATTATACACATAAGATGGGAAAATGGTTGTAATAAGATACTCGTGGTAAACCAGACTATTATCTTCATCGACATCATTAAAGAAAAAGACAGGCACATTTTCCTTCTTCCTAGATAAGTCAAGTGATACATAACCTTTAGGTCTCACTTCTAGTGGCCGATACCTGAGGTTCTTAGCAAGCTTCATCAAGCTACTTCCCATTTCCACTTGATTTTCTATCCTGATAAGCTTGAACTTAAAAACTCCAAACCCTGATTTCCCCACATCGAACCAAGTCTCAATTATCCTGTACAAGCCATCATAGACATAAACTTTACCACTAGCAGCACTACCCTCATATTTAAAACCTCGAATAACTCTTACCTCCAAGCCATAATACATACTCCTCTCCATGGCCAAGTTACCACATTCTAATTTTTGGTGCATAACCTGCCGGTTATGCTTGTCCTGACCACCGTGCCCGGTGTATATAATCACATCCCCTGCATCCTCGTCATCCTCATAACCCCCAGAGACAATAATGCTGGTGGCAATCGGTTCTTTACTAGAGCTCTGACTCGCCGGAACATAATCAATTCCCGCTTGCGGATGGCCGTGCAGTCCAAGAACAACCAACTCCATTCTGAAAAAGAACACATCCCCAATTACGATGCCAGGGATATCTCCAAGAATCCTCTTATCGCGGTTCAACCACAGACCCGCGTCCCTCATCAGTGCCGCCGCCTTCAAATCCCCTCTTTTATACCTCCTCTGAGGGGGCAACAAATCGCGGTGTTTCTCATCTTCTGAGTTAGAGAATACGCGCAGGGAGTCAAAGAGCATCCGGCTCCTTCGAATTAGCTCCCGAAAGTAACGGTGGTCATCGGGTTTAAGATCCGTCACCCGAACTAGCTCAGAGGAACGCTGAGGGTACTTGCGGGTTCCCCGAGGCGTAATAATCACATTTGACAGCTGGGCTTCGTTGTTGGCAACGGGTACGATAGCCCCGGCGTTGGGATCAGATTCAGGGAGAACAGATATGGCGCCGTTCTGATGACCGCCTTGAGTAAAGGCAGAGTTGAAGAGCTTGGAAATGCGGTGAAATTCCGAACATAAATCGGGTTCCGAAGAAGAAGTCGGAAGAGGGGTTGATGGTGAAGCGACAGAAAGCTGAAGCTCGGGTTGCGGGGATGTGATGGGCGCCGGTGCCGGTGTTAGCGCCGGTGGCGGTGGTTCTTCGTCAATTGGTTCAGCTTTTGGCTCAATTTTGGGCACAATTTTGCGGGGAGGTGATGAGCTCGGATCAGGATACAAATTCAGGTCCAGGAATGGTATTGTAGAACTCATATCTGAGATTTCCAATTATATTTGCAAGAATTTAATAAATCTGTTGAGGGTTTGTTGCAGGTTGTTCTTCTGTAAAAAAAGGAAGAGACTGTGTGAGGTAAGACACTCCTGTAATGAAATTATCATATATATATATATATATATATATATAAATGAACCAAAAATATGAAGAAATGTGACCATGGAGGCGTAGGGAGGGTATTCAATTGACATAAATACCCTTTGGAATGCTACCTCATTAATCGATACTGATTGTATTAAATGATAAGTTCAACTCAACAAATTACATATCCTAACATTTAATTACATTCATTATTTAATGACAATATAGTGCCACATGAATGATCGTTACCAATACTGATAATAAGTGTTATCCATTGAGATATATAATAGTTATATTGACACCATGGCTTTTGTTAGTTGCCCTGAAACTTAATTATACTCAACACATTTAAATTTTTCAAATCTTTATACTTAAATCACTTACTTATTTCTATTCTATTTTTATTTTTATCTTTGACATCGTGTGACATTTTTTTCACAGGATGATATCTTGATTTTTAGAGTTTCATTATGTGAAATTCCTTAAAATTTTTAGTGAACCAAAAATGTAATGTCTAAAAATATACTTCATATACGATTTAAATATAAATACAAGATGATAATTAAATAAAAAATTTTGAGAAAAAATTTAGCAAAAACTTTTAGAGGTGTGAATGCTATAAAAAAAAGACTAGGGAATGTTTAGTAAAAAGATTGGTGTAAATAACTTAAAAGAAATTAGGACGCGTTCTTTCCAACTATTTTTGTATTTTTTTTGAAAAAATTATTGTTTCGAAATGTGTGATAGAAAAGTTGACAGAAATTTTAGGGAAATGTGTGGGAAAAAAAGTAATTATTTATAAAGTACCATATATTATTCGAGTAAGTTCTGACTTTTTCTTTTCTTTCCTTTTTTTTTTTTTAGGCTACCATAAGTCACTTATAATCACAAAAACTCACTACTTCGTTAATGACAAAATAGCTTTTTAATTATGACCATGTATAAATTGGAAAAATCATTGATTGATATAGTCATTGGTTGAAATATTATGATGTTAGAAGAAATAAGTAACATATATGCACAAACGCTTGCGACTTCCGATGAGTTGCTTACATTTGTTGAGAAAACTTCTAGGATTTTAGGAATATTCTATGCAAATAAAAGGCTGACAAGTAGATACATGTGGCTCAATTTAGAGACTCTACACATTTGTCGTACTTTCATTTGTCTAGAGTACCAAGTCTGGTATTTTTATAATAATGGAAATTTTTCCCAATTTGTTGGTACTCACAATTTATAAATCTAATCAATTTAAACTAGATAATTTTGACCGCCCACCAGTTTTCCTCAAATTCAACAACGCTTTAATGAAAAAATAGCTTTTCAATTATGGCCATGTATAGATGAGAAAAACATCATTAATTCGCACGGTTGACATTTGAGATATTGTTTCTTACAAAATATACGGAGTAACTGTTACATTGGCATCATATCTTTCACTAATTGCGTCACAATTTAATTATACTCAACACATTTATGCTTTTAAAATTTTACAGTTATATCACTAACTTATTTCTATTATATTTTATATCTTTTAATTATTATTATATTATGATTTCTTGTATTGAATGATATCTTAATTTTTAAAATTTTATTGTCGAGAATTGCCTAAACTTTTTAAGTAAACCAAAAAAATAATGTCTAATATTACATAACTGTGTATTTTCATACAATTGTAAAGTAGTAAAATCAAATTTTTGAATATATCCAATCATCAAGAATATGAGATGATAATTAAATAAAAAATTCTAGAAAAAAGTGGCAAAAACTTTTAGGGAATGTTATTAGGGGAAAAAAGACGAGGGATATATTCACATTAATAAAATCGTGGAGTTTTTAATAAAAAAGGCGGTGCAAATATAATTAGTCAAAAATTCATGGCATGTTTAGCAGCTTAGGAGAAATTATTATAGGTAGTTATATTGACACCACATTTTTTACTAACCACACCACATTTTAATTATATTTGTCATCTTTTATATTTTTAATTCTTTACACTTACATCATTAGCTTATTTTTTGTCATATTTTATTTTTAACATCTTATTATCATGAAATCTTGTATCGAATGATATTTTGACTCTAAAAATTTCATTGTTAGAATTGCTTAAAGTTTTTAATAAACAAAATGTAATATCAGATTATACACAATTATGTATTTTCATATAATTTTAAGGTGCCAAAATAAATTTTTTTAAATATATTCGATAATTAAGAATATGAGAAGATATTTAAATAAAAAATTTTAGAAAAAAATGTAGCAAAAACTCTTGGGGACTTAGATAATAAAAGAAATAGAGATTATAGATGTGCATATTAAAAAAATGTGGTCTATTTAATAAAATGAATAGCGTAGATATAATTAGCCAATTATTATTCGTTCTTTATAGCTATTTTTATTTTTTTCATTTTTGGAGATATTTTTTTAATACATGTGGTGGAGAAGTGGAGAGCAATTTTATAAAATATGGAAAAAATAATTATTTATAAAGTATGTGTCATTTGTCTAAGTTTTGACTTGTTAACCAATTTGTTAGTGAAAAAAAGTTAAAAAGAACGGGCCGTAAATTGCTTATAAGCACAAAAACTCACTACTCCCACGAATTCTACATTTCGTTATTACAAATTTTATAAATAAATTCAATCGAGATCGGATTCTATGGGAACATTATTAGGTGACATTCTCATGTAGAACATATTCATTGGACGATGATTACATGGCTACTTTTTTATCACTCAATACAAGTGTGCAACATAAAAATGTTACCTAATAATATCTCATTTTCATGTCCCCCTAGAATTTTTCAATTCAATCAATTTCAACTAGATATATTTTACTCGACCCACTACAAGTAATTAATTTGAAAAACGCGTCAAGATAGATTTTTATTATGACCATGTATAAATGGAAAAAGTCATTAGTTGATACAGCTAGTGGGGGCCAACAGATCGGAAGAGCGTCGTGTATGGAAAGGGTATTTTGTTTACCCCCATTGTGTAATCAGGAAAAATACCAAATTGCCCTTTCCAGGAATGGCCTCATCACTCGATGGTTAGGATTGAACTAGATAAATATCTGGTTCACAAATGCCAATAGTATATTACCTTAAATTCTTTTTCAATTTCACGATAAATAAACTTTGCCAACTATAATTACAATAAGCGACCAAAATGAAGGTAAAAAAATTAAGATAACAAGTTTTCCTTTTCTTCAACTTGAAGAGGGAACTAAAACGAGAAATGATGTTTTAGTTGAGGTTGTCGGATATATAAAAGAATAAAACAAGAAATTCGCGCGCACACACACATCCGAATTTTACATTAATTACCTTCAGGTTGTCGGATCCCGACGGGAGAGCTCGCTTGAAACAAATGAGTACTTGTTCATCATAGAAATGGATGTTTGGTTTTTCAGTTTTTCAATTTATTTATTTATTTATTTGTTTATTTATTAATTTTTTGTTTGGGGTTGGGGGGGGGGGGGGCGGGGGGAGGTGACGGACAGAAAAACATAAGCTTGGTTGTAGTGAATTTGGAGCTAAGGCAGTCTCCCTCTTGTTTTGTAAGGGATTTTTTTTTTTTCAAATAAAAAAAAATCAATAAAACTCTGCCTCAAGTTTAGATTTTCAAAAAAAGGGTAAAAAGAAAACCATCTCAACCAAACTCTTAATAAAGTTCGTATGAGAATTGTAATATGAACTGGGACTGTCCACTCAATTACTAACTTCAGTCCTACACGTTCTGCTAAATTACGCTTGACGTTATACAAAATAAGATTCAATGAGATCTTTGCCTGGAACTCAACGGGGGTAACTATTTAGGTCAAAAAGCAAAACAATTGAACAATTTATGATCACCTCGATACCAGATCGGAAGAGCGTCGTGAGCAGCCGGTGCTATGATCTACATCGATCTTATAACAAATGAAAATGAGCTAACATATAAGCTAACATATATGTAGCATCACCTGTAAAAGGAGAACGTTTCTTTCAGAGTTGCGGTTTAAAAATAAAATTATATATATATATATATATAGTAGTTCTTTTACCATTGCAAGAGAAAAATTGGGGTGCTATACAAGATTCAAGAAACAATTAGATCCAAGCTGCATACCATTATTGCAGCTGTAATCTGTTGTAGCGGTCTGCAGCCATTGACAACGATTGTATTGAAATAGGGAAGGATCGACCCATCTGCATGTATACATAAATTGATGAATTAGACGTGAACTGTTAGGTTAAGCCAAACGTCAAAACAATTAAATGGGCTGGAAATTTTGTAGACTGCATGTGTAATCAACAGTCAACATGTAAAGGACAAATGTTTGATGAAGCCCCAAAAAAAAAAAAAGAACAAAAGACTGACACTAGAGCCAAAAATGGTTCTACTTTAAATGAACTTCAAAGTAAATTATAGTAGGAGCAATTCATAATAAGGGACTGCATTTATGTCATGATGATTCCTAAACTCATATTGAATAATCTGTTATACAAAGACTTCATGCGATAACTCTACCTCTATCCCTCTGAGTAGACAACCTGTTTTTTTTCTTTCCCCTTTTACCCCTTTGGAGGGGAAGGGGGTTGTCCTTTAGACGAATATGTGAAATCAGCAAGACACCAAGCAAAATGACAAAGTTCCAAGATTAATTGAATTAGAAATTTATACTTCCCTTTATGTTGAAAAGCAAAACATTGACCTCTTTCAGTTTTCACTTGATCAGAAGCTGCCTTCAACATAGTTCATTCTAATGCTCATGTCACTCAATTTCTTGCCAAGAAAATTTTAAGTGGTAATATGGATGCTGGATATTTTGACATGCTTCAAAGAAATCCTGAAGGGCAGTCTGCAGATCATCTTAAAAAAAAAAAAGACAAATAACTGAAAACACATGAAGGTGCATTGTGCTTGTGCAACACATGAGGAAATTACAGAGTGAAACTTTTTCCAAGCCATTTCCAGAAAACACTGCAAGACACGATTTGATGATCATATCACAGGTATAGACACTATAATAAAAACCTTTTATCGGAGCCATTAGACTTGCTAAAATTCTGTTTCAAGTGAATTATTTCTAACAAGCAACAAAAAAATTATTAACAAGCGTACCGTGCTGCAAATGTGGAAGGAGTCAACATAACCAGCATACTTTGAACCTGCAAAAAAGGCAAGTAAAATTTCTGCAAGAACTTGTAATAACCAAGAAATCATGTGGCAATAATATAACATAAACCCATGGAAAATCTCTTAATCTCACTCTCTCCATCTTAATGAGATGGGGAATGTCTCACACTCCCAAAGCATTCTCTCATCCTCAAAACTCCATCCTTCTAACTCCCATGTTGCTATGGTGCTCAGATCTATTAAGGATTTTCTTCCATCTTTTATTAATCAATTCCATCATAAGTCTATTTCAAGTTTTTTTTCACTTCTGTCATTGAAACATGCATCTCTAACACCAAAATCCATATCATAAGCTTCTCAAATTCCAAAATAATGTTACCCTCCACATTCCTACACCAAAATCTTGATGTATTTATTTTGTAAGAAACATATTTTTATTAACTAACAAAGATGCAGACCTAATGTTAAGAGGATTATAAAACTTACAAATGAAATAAAATAAAAACAAATACACCTTTCTGGATAATAAGTTTTCATTCTCATGTACAACCGGCAAGTCTGGTACTGCTAGAAGCAATCAATCTGTTTGGCTGCGGCAAAATTTAAATTTTTGGGTTTAAATTGCCAGGTGGCAAACATTATTACGTTAATTGGCTACCCGAAAATTCGTGTGATAAAATAGTTGAAATGTCCTTTCCCCGGCAGCCGGCAACGGGAATGAAAGGTCATATTTGACCTTGCCACTATTGATGTTGTACTGACTACTAAGGTTCTTGCTGTGGGACCAGGGATAGGAAGGTACTCATAGCTTGGATTAAGGTCATTTAGCGGAATTGTCAGAATTGACTAAATCCGTGCCCCACCTCGAATTTTAAAATCAAGAATTTAAACTGCCTGATTTGTAGAACAGAGTGAATATGTCTCAACCCAATCTCGCTTTACCCAAATAAGATGATTAACAAGGTAGATAACCAATAACACTAGTACGTACTCTTCTTTAAACCGACAGGTTTTGCAAGCAAGAGAGAATTCACAAAAGCACCTACATTTTCTCGCAAAGCTTCCTCTGAAAAACTGACCTGTAATCAGAGAATTCTTTTCAAATGCAAGAATCGGCCCTACAATAAGGTACAGGTTAAAGAAAAATAACCATAGATACAAAATATCCATACCTTCCCCAGTCCTACATGCACAATTGCAGTTTTGTCTTTCTTAAAAATTATACTTTGTGCTTTTGCATCTTTCACTGTCTTAGATATGTCATTGGTCACTGTACCTTTCTGCATTATCATCAGATGCATATAAGACAATTTGCAACCTCCAGGAAGTGTGAAATTGATAAAATAAGGACGTAACTTACCTTAGCATCTGGCATCAATTGCTTTAGATTTTTCGATAACTGCAAAACAGAAAATATGAGATACCTAGCTGGATAGCTAAACATTAACAGCGCAAACATGAATGTAAATTTTCAACACCTTTTTCACGTGTTCCATCATGGAAGGTGTAGCAATACATTTGTCAAAATCTATCTTCATTTGACCTGCGTGTAATTGGATAAAACTGTTGATATAAGTAAATTTCTTCCGATATATTATACATATAGCCAAGACTTTATCATGTAGTTGGGAAAATTACAAGCAAGACTTATTTTAAAATCTAGGCAGTGCCAGAGAAAAATCTCACGGACTATCACTTACTTTTTGTTAATACTTTTGATGAAATCCTATATTCTTGTAGGAATACGATACATTTCCAGTGTGTTTGGCAACTCCATTTATAAACAAATCTGTTTATAAGACATCATTTCATTGGTTTCACTTTTTTCAAAAAGTAAAATAGTAAGTCAAGCTGAGCTTTTTGACATTTTACAGAAAGCAACCAATAAAATGATGCCACGTGGCAATTTATAAACACCTAAGTATCCAAACACACTGTTCATTTTTTCCTGTAAGTACAATTGCAGAAAATATTTCTGCAGCTGTCAACTAGTTTTTCAGAATTTTTTTCCCTTTTTTTTGGTGGGTCTATCTTATTCTGATTCAAACCATTTAAATGGCTACCAATGTGTGAAACATTAAAATGATCAAGATAATAGCTACTAGAAATTCTTGTAACAGCAATATAAAATATTTAAGTCACTAAAGTAACAACAAAAAAACTCAAATCTAATAAATTTTAATATTTTCTGCTATAGATAAATATTTTTTAATTCCCATTATCTTCTCAATTATCTGTGCACTTGGAACTAAAGATTGGAGGAGCGGGTTTTTCTTCAAGCAGTTAGGACTTCTTTTTCAGTAGTAGGATTTAGTTGGCTTAAAAAGTTAATAATGTACTAAATTCTCTTGTGAGATGCAAATGGTAATTATCTGCAATTAGATTAAGTTATATGAGATGCTGTAGTTTACCAGAAACAACTCCGTAAAAAAGCCGGATCATTTTATGCTTTTCAATATCAAAGTACACCAAGCTGTACATAAAAAAATGAAAGACTCATAATATCATATTTGTTCAAGGGTTTGGCAGATGACATATATTTTAGCTTACTACCCCTTTCAATAACTTGATCTAAACAACAGTTACTCAAAATAAATATATTACGCCTAAGAAAATTTGACCACAGACATCCTCCGCAGTAAATCCAATTCCACATCATCTTTATCTCATCTTCTCTCTCCCCTTTTCTAATCTCTCACCAACCCCACCCTATTAAGATCAACTGTCAAATTTCATGAGCAATGTGGATAATGGGACAATGAAAAAAAAAGCTATTAACATTTCAGATCCTCAAATAATGTTCTTAAGAGGAGACTTATTAGTGGAAGATAGATGAACTGAAGAGATCACTTGTTAACAGTTCAATAAAAAGAATAACAAATCACCACTCCGGATATTCTCCACAAGTTCCGGGCCGCCAACAATATCAGCTCCAGCTTCTTGGGCCTCATCTGCAGCAGCTCCTTCAGCAAAGACAGCGACCCGATATCTCTGATGACGAATTCCATTTATGAGACAAAAGAACTAGAATAGTAACATCGTAATTGATGAACAGGAAAAACCACTTGTACCTTCCCAAATCCGTGTGGGAGGCTAACAAAACCACTGAGCTTCTGCATTTCAACAAGTGGAAGAAAAGGATAAATCCTCTTAGAGAACAGGTTAAAACTTATAGCAGAAACTGGTTTTCCACTACAACAAACCATCTGAGAGAGAACTACTAAATTGATTTAGAAGCCACACGAAAGGAAGACAAAGAAGAAAGAATAGAAAAACTTGTCTTTTTGTCCTGCATAATGAGCTCTTAAAGAGCAACACAGATATACCATGAGGCCACTAGTAACCAGGAACCAGTTCCTGCCTTCAGTTTGATATCAATGGAACTTAAACTTACATATTCATATCTTCAGCACTCAACTTTGGCATTATTTTACATAAAGTAGCACCAATTTCTTTGAATAACAGACGAACATATAATCTCTGATATTCTATCCTCAGCAATTGTAACTTGTAAGATAAAATTGCTAAGATCAATTACAGGTGGGATTTAGTGGAATCAGGGAGCTATTATTGTGAAGGGTTTATTTAAATAATAAATACCTGCTTATCAAAACATAAGAAGATTAAGTAGCACCCCAATAAAGGCTATGCAAAACAATGAAATTGAAAGTGAAATTGAGATCCATATATCATTGCTTCCCAGGTCATTCTCTGATCCATCATAAGGTTTTACTTTTTGTTTCTAAGAAAGGAAATTATTTTACGCCTCTGACCAACTCGGTTTATTACACCCTGACCAACTAGTTCTCATTACACAAGAGTTCGTATGTGCAAAATCACTATATAAAAAAATAACTCAATGGGAAATGGTTACTAATTACAATATAAGAAATCGATCAGCACCGGGTTGCAATTCATCATTAACAATATTCTACAAAGCAGAAAGAAAAAGCTTAATTATATTTAATCTTTCTTCCAAGATTGAATGATTTTACCTTTTTTCTTAGCACCAACCACAAAAGTGCTTCATTCAGAAGTGTCTATTTAACCTCAATTTTATGCAACTGACCACAACTTACGGACATTGGTTTTGGGGGTGAAAATGAGAAGTTACATTAATAACCTTTTTTCTACTTTCATCTTAAATTATATGCTATTTCAAAACATCCTCCCTAAGCACAGCACACAAAATCCCCCTTTCTGCTCTTCAAGGAGATTAAACTACTACTCGAAAATTTGGAGAGAAGGTCAGGACCTAAAAGTGTAGATAGATAGAACAAATCAACTTCACCATACAGCACATTTCCACATATAATAAGTCAACCATCCTTTGAATCTCTTGCAAATATTAAAAAATATAATGCTTGACATGGAACTAGCAAGCTGCAAATTAATTCCTAGGCTTCAAGGAACATCTGAAACTAGCCTTGAAAGTCTGAAATGAAAAGAAAAATGAAAGGAGGAAGAGAGAGGGAGGGAAAGGGGGGTGGGAATCAACAAAACAAAACGTACCAGATCGGTTCGACGTAATTCAGGGGTCATTTTCACGTGAGCTTCCAAAGTTTCATCAAAATTTCTCTTGCTCTCACCCTGTATGAATGCTATGACAATAAGAAAGAAACCAACAGCTAACGCGTTGAAAGTTCTCTATTTGGTTTGCCAGTGGCAAAAGTGGTGAATTCATGATAGCAAAATTATCCTAACTACTATATAATTGGTTTCAACAACATTCTATACATGTGCCTGAGAAGATCATGTTTGGGTGGCTTTGTAAGGAGCTTATAAGCTCATATATAAAAGCCTGTCACTAGACTCTTAGTCTATCACAGGCATCCTACAATCCATTCCTTGATTAATTTCTAAATGAACAAGAACTTATATCTCACAAAGATCAAGTACCAAAAATAAGAATCTAACACTGACTGAATCGAGAATTTTATCAAATAAATTTGCAAAAAACATTTAAAACCAACCTTAACAAGTCGAATAGCCTCCTTCAGATCATAAACCACCTTGCGTTTCTTCTTACCATTTTCGCTATTATCCACCTTAATTAATGTCGGGAACGCCGCATTATCTTCCTCTTGCTCCTCGCCCAACACCCTTCTCCTTGTCATCATCAAATTCCACCTCTCGTCATCAATCCTCTTCCTCTCCCTCTCCATCTCCTCAGTCTCATTTCTACCACCCTCCTCCTCTACTTTCATGCGGTCCTCAGGCAGAGGGGCAACCCGGGTTGGGTAAGAAACGGGGGAAATTACTGGTGTATCCTTAATGTACCGCATTTCATCCCGGGTCCATGTCTGAGTTTCCTGACCTTCTTGAGGTTTGCTTTGTTCTGGTGTAGATTGGGATTGGGGTTCTTGGGACGAAGAAGGTTGGGTTTTCGTTGGATAGGAAACAGGTTGGACCGGTAGTGGCTTACGGAAGTTGGGATTGTTATCAGGGTTAGGATCTGAGGAGAAGAAGCGGCGGAAAAGGAGGGAAGAAAGATGGTGGGCTGGTGGCCTTTTGGAGAAGCAGTAGCGTTTGGTTTGGGAACAGAGGTGCTTAATAACAGCCATCACTATGTCCACAGGGGCGATGTAGGAATCCTTTTGCTACTTGGAAAGCAAAAATTTTCTAGCAAAAACTTCAAAGGTACAAGTAAAACAATTAGAAAACGCGATGTACGACAATAACTTCAAAATGCAAAAATATATAAAACGTGTACTAAAATATCTTAAGTGTTATTTCTGTTGCACATTTCTATTCCCCAAGGCCCAAACGATTATGGGGAAGATAGCAATGTCTCCACATGACTAACTGAAGGATTCTTAGGCAGAAGTTACATGAGTTCACATACAACACAACCTTCAATGTTCACCATACAGGATCAACCCCATTCAATCTGAATGTACCAGATTCTAAAATCACATTACACAAAGATAAAAATCTAGGGAAAAAAAATTTCACAAACAATAAAAAAGAAAAACTGCATCACTATCATAAACCTGAATGCCATTATTTACCAATTACTCTCACAAAATCGTAAACCTAGTCTTGCAGAAATTGGCACATTAATGCTACATTATCAAATATTGTAAGCTCCAAATGAATAAAGTATAGATAGATGAAGGTTCTGATAAGATATGCTATAAAATGATAAGAAGAACTGCTCCATTAAGTTAGGAGAATAAAAAGTACAAACTGATTTAAATGGTTCTAGATAATACTAATGAATTTCCGGAAAAGAAAAAATAAAACCAAATGTTCATGAAAGTGACAGATAACACAGCTTAGTAAATATAACTTGATGGGCTAGAGCACTCAAAAACTACTAGAAACCCAGCTTACAATTAATCAGTTTTCTTTCCCATTAATTGATAAGAGAAATGAAAATGAATCGGGTCATAGCTTCTAGTTCTAATATGGTTATAGCATAAACTTAATTGAGACATTTCATGAAACCCTGGAAGGACGCCCAAAAAAATCACTAAACACCTATATTTGAAGAATCCTTAAGGGGCCCAGATTAAGGTTTTGCGCAATATTACTCCGGGGTCTAAGCTGAGAATCCGATGTCTGATAGGAAGTAGGCGCAATTTAGTTTTTAATTGTGAAGATTTGAGCTTCAATGGTGGAAGAACCGGCATTTTGCCCATAGGTCCCGGTCAAGAATGTATGGCATCAAAAGATCATATAATATATAAAAATTAAAACTAACTAATCCTATATAATTCCCAAAAACTAAAAATGAGTTGAAGTAATCCTATATAATTCGCACAGTCCGTCCGGTTTCCAAAGCAACATATATAAAATTATAAGAGTTAACATTCACCATATTATGCCAAGTTCCACTTATTGCGTTAGACTGTATACATCAAAAGATCATAAATTTTGACAAGATAATGAGAGCTCATAGACACCCATAAACAATTTAAAACTGTAAATGAAAAAAAAAAGAGAGAGAGACAGAGAGAGAAAAGGTCCACAAAATTAATCATGCAGTAGAACAATTAAAGAAAAAAAAATCGGAACTTCTTGCAAGATAGACCTTATCCGTAGCCACTGAACAATCCACAGTCAAAAATAGGTATAGAATAACCGGTTAATTAAACTGGCATTAGAGTTTAATTACACTTCAAAAAAATGAAGATAATCGCGCTTACAGGCAGCGGTAGCCTCTCGATGCCAATGTTCCGGAAAATAGGTCCTTAATATTCTCAACCTCTTTAGGAAGAAATGCTTGCAGCTTCGCCGGGGACGGTCACCATTCCGATTTCACAAAAATGAAGGAATTAGGGCCAAAAATTAGGGGAAAACTACAGCGAATGAGTAGAGTAAGGACTGACCTAGAGATTTTTTGTTTTGGGAGGCGGGGGGGGGGGCTCAGTTTGAGAACGGCTGAGGATGGAGGCCCAGAGAGCTGACGGCGTGAAGATCTAAAGACGGAATACCCGGTAGTGTTCTATTTTGTGCGATAGGCTATAGCGGCGAAAACCGGACCGCAACTTTTGGCTCTGTCATTTTTTTGCCTCTTGGGCTCGTCCATATAAAGCAGGCTAGCCATAACAACATTTTTTCCCCACAATGCCGTCAGTGGTCCATAGACAACACTTTGTCCAACTGAAACTCTGCCCCGCACTCTACACTTCACCATACATTACTTTCTCACACATTTACCAAATTTAGATGCGCGTAAACTGAAGGCATGATTTTAATGCTTTTTCTCACAACATACGCATTTTTCTTTTTTAAATATTGGTGTATCAAAGTGTTCAATGTCAAAAGTATTATTGATTCAACTCGGTTTATTTGACACGAACGAAACAAAGTGGTGCATGGGGCGACTAGAAGGAACCAAACATCATTGCATCTATAATCGCCAACTTTTATTCGAAGACATGATGAGAATGACCAAAGAGCTGTTTAGGGTAAGGGAAATCAAGACTATGGAAGGCTTCACCAATTGTGAAATTAAAACTCAATGTCGACGCGGCTATAAAAGTGGAGTATATATACGCAGCGGGTGCCGTGATATGGGATCATAATGGTCTAGTACATGGAATTTGTCCAACGGGAATCATCCAGTTGAAGTTGTGGAAGCATTGGCTTTACTGGGAGGATTGAATTTGCCAAAGGGTACAATTTTAAGATTCGCAAGTGGAAATGGATTGTTTGTGAGTCACCCTGAACTTAGGCATCAATTGGGACTTCCATCTACGCACAGTTATTCTGAACAATAGTAATTTGCTCTTGCCTAATATCGAATGTGTACCTCACATTTTTATTCGTGTGAAGCTAACCATTCATTAAAATTTCATTTTCTTGTAAATGGATTAGCAAATCTCCATTGTTTTTGAGTACCGGTCAGGATTTGAGTTAATGAGGTTCACAATAATAATAATAATAATAATAATAATAATAATAATAATAATAATAATAATAATAATAATAATAATAATAATAATAATAATAATGGCACAAGCCAGTGGCATATCACATATGGTCTATTTACACGTGTCTTGATTTAAGTGAATCACACGACATTAAATATTTTGATAAGTTAGCGGTATTCTAAAACGATTATAGTAAGTAGGAAACATTTCTGGAACTTCCCACCCCCCCAAAACAAAAATAAAGGGGGGAAACATCTGAGGAAGTCCATTGACGATTGGATGAATCAGATTACATTAACGCTGAAAGCATAGTTATCAAAACCGGACTTGATCGGCCGGTCGGACTAGAAAACCGGTGATCCGGCCAAGTATCCAGTCCGGTTAACAATTGATTAGCAATATGCAATCAAACCGAAATTGATCCAGTGGGTTTCGCAAAGAACCGGTGACCCAAAAACTAAAGAATCGCCCGGGTTATTACACATCAAGGAAATTTAGAATTCAAGAGCCAATTAACGTATTTTAACATCTTTTTTCACTTAATAGCAACTTTCCATCGTCGTTCTCTCACTACAGTCTCGCCATCCAACAATCATAAGTCAAAAATTCTAATTTAAGGTGAATTACATCTAAAAGATATTTATTGATTTCATTTTCACTTGTATGTAATGATATTTAAAGGTTATGCTATTTGAACAAAGATACATACAAAAATTCTAATAAAATTGGCACATGACACAATCCTATTTTTAACACATCACATCACTTTACGTCAACATTAATCACTTATGAAACTTGTCTATTTTGTCACCTTTTTTGTCCCTTCTTTTGTCCAATTAGAATTTTTCGATATTTAATTACGAAATTATAGTAGAATTGACACTAATAGCAATTATTCATACTATATTTGTAACAAATAATTCAATGGGCTGATCAGAATTGACCTGACGGTTCAACTGCCAAATCACCGGTTGAACCAGTGAACCAAACACCCAGGTCCTCGGCCGGTTTAATGTCCAAACCGAGTCTGATAACTATGATTGAAAGTATTCTTGATAAGCATTGACAGCTTGAAAATAATGTAAAAATTCAATGACTTGAAAGCATTTGGAAATGAGCAATTCTAAGGGGACAAGAAAAGTATATATTATTAGATGACATTCTCATGTGACACACATTCATTGAATATTGATTACATGACTACTTTTTCATCATTCAATACAAGTGTGCCACATGAAAATATTACCTAATAATGTCCTCTTTTCACGTCCCCTTAGAATTTTTCTTTGGCAATTTAGAATTCGTTTGCAACCAATTATAAGTTATTTTTTGAATTTTAAACACGTTGAAGCACATAATTCCACGAATTACACCATGGGACATTCGATTCCAGAAAAAGGAACATAGAAAATACATGCTACAAGCTATAGATTTTTTTATCTATAAAATATAACATAACATTTCATCATCAGGTGCAAGATAAAACAGAGAGACAAAACTAAAAGGAAACAGCCTTTTTATGTTCAGTTAGAAGTCAATTAAAACATCACTTATTACATTTAACAACACTTTTATGATAACACTGTACAGAAAGAGAGTAGCCCAAATCACTGCTCCTTTAATAAGATGATGAAGTTGTCAATTTAGCTCTGATACAGTATAAATGGATCATGAGACAGCAGCTATACTGTTTCACCAGTCAATACCCAAGTTCCTTGAGTTGAAGAGTTGATCAATGTATACAATGACAGGCGTCGACGAGGCAATGTAGTTTTGCATTTGAATTCGTGCCGAGGCTTCTGAAACAGATTATAATACTGAGGTTAATGAAAAAGTAATAAAAAGAATGAACCATAAAGAACGAAATTTACCCTCAGAATCTACAGCTTTATCCCATTTTGATAAGCTCTCTCGCAAGTTAATAAGAGGATAGAGCTAACCCAGACACCAATTAACGAAAAAGTAAGCTCTCAATTCAGCCAAATAGGACTGCTAAACCACTTATCTGAAAACTAAGTAGCTCGAAAGGGACATATGCATCTATTTATAATTCTTTTCCTTCAATGAAAGTCCCCTGACAAGAATTTTTTTTCCAAAAAAGGTTTCATGCCCAAGAGAATCAAGATGTAACATTACAAGATGAACATGCAAACACATTTTTTGTTTTTCGTTGTGGCACTGAGCTATAACAGCAAAAGAGAGGGGAAAAACAAGCTTACCGTCTTCATTCAGTTTCTTCA
>CAVNYN010258036.1:0-58899 GCA_963692815.1 Nyctanthes arbor-tristis | reverse complement strand
AGAAGGAAAAATGGTTTTCTGATGAATTCCTGTACAAGCTTAAGGGCTTCTGGCTTTGGTTACCTTACCTTGAACCCACCGACAGAGTTGTGAAGACTTTTAAGCCACTCCCCACTGATGTGATCCTTGCTTCTTTCCCCAAAACTGGCACCACATGGCTTAAAGCTCTGTTGCATTCCATTATTTTTAGAGATTCCAAAGAGAATTCCTTAGTTTCTAACCATCCCCATGAACTGGTTCCATCTCTGGAGACTAAGCTGTTTGTTGGAAAAACCTCTGATGATCGTCAATTCAGTGCTGAAAAGGTCAGGATTCTTGGAACACACATTCCCTACCAGATTATAGGTGATGCTCTGAGTTCCTCTGAGTGTAAGGTTGTTTATGTCACAAGAAACCCTAAGGATAGTCTCATTTCGCTGTGGCATTTCGTGCAGAAAGGGAATAAATTTGAAGAAGATCCATGGACACTAGAGGCTGCTGTTCATCAGTTCTGCAATGGGGTTTTGCCTTTCGGTCCGTATTACGATCATGTTCTCGCTTACAGGGAAGAAAGCTTGAAAAAACCAGGGAAAGTGTTCTTTGTTACTTTTGAGGAACTCAAGGAAGATGGCAATACTCATGTGGGAAGACTGGCTGAATTTTTGGGGTGCCCATTTGAAGGTAAGAATAAGGAAGCAGAAATTGAAGATATTGTGAAACGTTGTAGCTTTGAGATTTTGAGTAATCACGAGATAAACAAGTCAAGTGAGGTGCCGGAATGCTTTCCACTGCCTTATAATTCCTTTTTCAGAAATGGAAAGGTTGGTGATCACACCAACTATCTCAACCCGGAAATGATTCAAAAGATTGATGCGATTACACGAGAAAAATTTCACAATTCTGGTTTTGATTACGGTATCTAGTATTTCTCTTTTTGTTCTTATTATATTGTTACTTCAGTCTTCAAACTTGAGCAACGTGTATGACATTTATTATGGTAGACGCTACAATAATCTTTGTCATGAGCTTTCTCTTTCTAGCTATTTATGTTTACTGTATATTTATTCAGTGTTGTGTACTAGTCCTATGAATCAACTGTATCATTATTTATCATACACTTTCCATTGACTTGTGATTCCTTCTTAAGAAATGGAAAGGTAGGTGATCAAACCACCCATCTCAACCTTAAAAATGATTCGACAAATTGATGCAATTACACGAGAATCACAAGTTCTTAAAATTTTAGAACCAATCTATAACTCAAGAGTTCAGAGATGCAATTTTATGAAAGTTTGAATGGCTAATTTGTGAATCAAATTAATTTATAAATATAAATTGTAACGTGACTTTACTTCATAGGTCACCTTTTTTTTTTTTAATAAGTCAACTTTCCCTTATTATTTAGGTTGGTTTTTTCCTCTATCACAGGGTTTAGGTCCCCCCCAACTAAAACTCTTTGACGTCACAACTCGTGTCCGTCAGGTCAACCCACGTCGGTTGGCATGGCCATGTTCAGTGTGCAGGTTGATGTCATTCTATTTTCTTGCTTTTATATTTGATCACAATAGTTCTATTACACAAGCAATTTTATATTGAAGTGCTTTATGGAGATTGACATTAGATTTTTATTCATCTTTTCGAAAATGAAACAAACTAAGTGTTGAGAAGATATTAACTAAGTTTGTAGCTTGTATTTTTACATTATATTTACTAGTTATATTTTTAAAAGGTGAACCTTTTAAGATAGAACCAGTGGCGGGTCTAGAATTTTTTAGTAGCACGGGCCACAAAGAGGAAATATTTAATTTGACTAAGACATTTCATAAGAAAATTAATTATGGGATTATATTGGGTGTTTGAGGATATCTAGTAGTCTCACCCAACAGTATTACTTTGGAAGTGTAGTACATGGGGCTTCAAGGCGTGTAAGAGAATCTATACAGTCTGTGAAAACTTCTCATATTGTGAAGCTAGCTTTCTTTTTTTGACAGTATTCGGTTTTTTCTGGGTTTGGAGTTCACTATGTAAATCCTTATGTTGTTAAGTCTTTTAGCCTTCTTGGCACCTAGTAACTAGTACTAGATTCTCAATAATATAACAGAAAATTAAAGGAACAGAACAGAAACACAAGCCAAAATGTTTCGGCCTTAAAGCATTTCTAGGAAAAGAGGAGAGGGAAAAAAATAGGGGAGATAGGTAACAGAGGGGCCAAATTTAGTCCCTCATTGGGGTCCCCCCCCCCCTCACTTTTTTCTCAAATCCACTAGAAAATAGGTTTAGTGGATATGAAATTAGGGGCTTAGTCAATTCCCTCTTTTTGAGTAAACACTTCAGCACAAGTTTGTTGAAACTATTGTCACTAATCTCTTCAGTAGATATATGTTCACTTGTTTGATTTTTTTTTTTTTTTGGAATAATTAATTTTATGCTATACTTTTTAAATAAAATGTGATCAGGAGTTATGTCTGGAAAACAATTAATCCAGTTTTACAAGCACACACTTGGTTTATTTGACTGATTAGAATAGTTATGTGATGAATAGATTAACAAGATATATATTCAGCTCACAAGATTCTAGTTTCTGTTATGATCTTTGTAAAGGCGGCATAACCCTATGTATCTTTATAGCAAATATTGTGTGGTAAATTTTCTGAAAAATGGCCAATTATGAAGTCGTATCATATAGATATTTGATTGTGCAGCGGGGAAAAATGGAGATCATAAGCAATTTGGTTGATGCAACCAACTGGTTCAGGCGCCATTACAAGAATCATGATCCATTTTTTCCTGTGGATGAGGTTTCGGCAGAAAGTAATTCGACCATATATACCTGCTTTCCCAAAACTGGTTCAATATCCAGTTTTTCAAACGCAAGTACGGCGTTCAGCCATTAGCCCGTTACTCTGGTCCAATGTTCTTGGGATGAGTAGATGGTGCGCTTCACCGTCCACTACCTGCTCTGTCGCGTTTCTCATCGCGACTTCCGGTTTCTTCAAATGCCACCCAAGCCAACAGAAGTACTTCATTCTCTGGTGCACAGGAAACTCTACCTCTGGGCTTGTTTTCTCCACTGATTCCTGTTGCCTTCGAGAATATCAAAAGCTATCCCGAACTCTATCCTGGCAAGACTAGCCATGAAGGAACCGGGAGTATTGACTTTCCATTCTCATCAGGCTTCTTCTATATAACTTTAAATGCACTGATGTTCATGTTGAGCCTTTATTATCGTGACACATGTTGCATGGTCCAAGCTCTGTGGAGGCCCAAAAGCAATTTACCTGAAATCCTTGCTGTTGCTAGCCACGGGGTTGGCCTTCCTCATTTTCACCCTTAAAGCATGATTGATCACAACTGCAACAACTTACGTAAAATGACCAATTCTGCAGTGTCATATTTGCATGACTTTCCTTTAAATAATATTGATATATGAAATGGTTTGCCGGCTTGCTCTGATCATCTCTTTATGCCTGCTGTTGCATTGTATCACTTACATATATATGCAGTTGTAGAATTACTTGGTTGGCTTTGATGGAAACTTTTAACATATAATATATCTCAATTGAAAGGACAAGCAATTCCAAACAGTTTTCTGCTGGTGCAAGTAAGAGTACTGGAATTGAAAGGACAAACAGAGGTAAAGCTTCCTTTGGTGGTAGCACGATAGGACACAAACATCGAAAGATAGATACCAGTCATGATATGGGAATCCATACAAAAGATAGATAACCCCAGCCCATGATGTTGCAAACACTGCCGAGTTAGAGTTGCATAGTACTATGAATGAACGAGTTACCACAGAATTTCATGTTTCTTGGCACTCCTTGTCTATGGTTGCATATCTTGATGCAGCCACAAAGATACCCGTTATGATTGTATGGCTCGCGAAGTCATCAGGATCTTGAGGCGGCATCAAGAGTCATTCAGTCAAGAAATACATGTCATGATGAATGGATGATTTCAAGAGTCATCAGCAGCTGTATTTTAATGCTTTCGGTATGACAATCTGAAATGATAACATAAATCTTTAAAGAAAAATAAAATTAAATCATTTTTCGTGACATAATCAATTATATTCCACAAATCATCAACAATAAAATCTGGTAAAGTAATTAAGTTATTAAATCTTTCTTTGGGTATGCATCTACACCACCAGTCACAACAAAAGTAACTTAATTGTTCAACATAATCTCTCTTCCTTTGTTTCTTGAAGCCTGCAGGTATATGCATGCCAATTCCCTCATCTTTCCTTGCAACCCAGATCTCGGAAAGGAAGAATATATTATATATGAAGTTTCTCTGCGGGACTGCCGCAGCACCCTTTTCAAATTTTCCCAAAGCTCTTCCACCTGATGCTCCATTAAACTCAGTCTAGTAAGACTTGAGGATTCCTATCCCTGTTAAGCTATTAAGTATTATTAAGAGAGAGAAGGTTTCTCCACTGGAGGGCTTCTTAAATCAAACTTCTAACTTTTTCCTTAATTTTTGGCTCTAGGATTATTTGTAATTTCCTCAAATTACCTTGTCACTTGCATAAGCTTTCTTCCTGATTTCCATATATAATATTATTGGTTGCTTTTGATGTAGCAAATGCTTGTGAAACACGATAGAATCAAGAACACGATAATAAACCTAAAGCATGTTGATTCTTAATAGGATACCTTGTCATTGATTCACACGAGAACACCGAATCACAAAACTATTAATTCAAGAGAATACCAGTAATGGGCCGAAAGGAATTGGAAAATATATTAAGTTTTGTAATCTTTATTCAACAATCAACCAAGAATCCTATACTAACATAAATAAGTAAGAGCTTAAATAGTACCGTGCAAGTCCTTACTTTAAACATGAAAATAAAGGATGAGAACATTAGGCTATTAAAGGTTTTATGTAGCAATAACCTTCCGATCTTATTCACTCATAGATTTTGTTGAAATTGTACATGAAAAATATCACTAATCCTTGCAGAATCTAGCCAGTGAGAGAAGCCTAGAAGCCCTTGAGTTCACAGGGTTTCTGGTCGCACAAAAACTTTTGGATCATGAAACAAGCACTTTTTCTACTACTCATTTGTTAATGCTAATTCTTCGATTCTTGATGAGCAAACTACATCTAATTCCTACAACAATCTCCATTCATTAGAAATGGAACTTGGAAAAACAGAATACCATAGATGAACAAAAACAGAGAAAAACAGAACAGTGATCATTCTCTTTGACCACTAACATTGTAACATTGTTTTGTGTCTTTCAAGCTACAGCATCTTCCGATCTAAAAATTGTCTGGTCGGAGCCAGCAGCTAAGTGTTGTTCCTACTGTCACAATGCTTGGCATTGTGAAAGCTCGACATGTTGGAGCAAGATAGCCATGCTTTACTTAAGAAGAAGAGTAGTGCTTTAGCTATGCAGTTTCGGCAGATCCTCAAGAAAATTGTCCCAACTGAGGAATCAATGGGAGAGCTCATGAAATAAGACCTGATGCATACATATATATATATATATATACTCAATGAACTCTTGAGCAATACTGTTATACTGCTGTTATTTAGAATTTGGATATTAGCTTTTCTTTTGTATAGGGCTGCCTGTGTCAATTGTTAATAATGTAATACGTCTTGAGGGTCAATATGCAAACACCTTTGTACAATGCTTGGATAATCTAGTCTGATGCGCCACCTTCATCGTTCAATTTGTGAAATATGAAAAGCTAGGAGGCATGGAGGAAATATAAAGAATGAGAAAGGAGTCAGTGCTTAAGCCTATGGTCTTTTCTGATTATTTGTAGGCTTGTGCCAACCTGATCAGACGTGCCCGAGACTTGCACTTGCTTGGTCGGCTTGATGGGAATGCCTTGCATCAAGCTGTTTTTTGGTAAAATATCTGTTGTGTTTAAGTGAGTAGAAGGCAAAAGGAAGCCAAACATAGAGATACATATCTTATAAGCATGTGCAGTAAAAAACTAGTGCATGGATAAAACTGTTCCAAATAACAAAAGAAAACAGTTCCAGACTAGAAGTATTACAAGTAAATAACCCACAAACAATATGTGTCCGTCAAAGACACAACATGAAATCAAGCCTATTTATTGATTTCTGGTGCTGATAGAGACATTATGCTATGCTATAGTTTCATAATGCATACTAATTGCAACCGGAACTAGATCACGTGCTTTGCAGGGGAATGACACGCAGTTTCCCTACTGCTGCAAGAAAGAGGAGTGGAATAGATAGCACAAGTAGAGGCAAGGCCTTGTTTGGGGATATCTTTAGCACAAGCAACCTTTCCTCTGATCAGGTTACAGGTTTGATTAATGTCATTGGACCAAAGGTAGTTCTTCTGTAAGCATTGAACAGCTACAGGAGAGTCAGAGAGGACTTTTGGGAGAGTAGGGTTAGATGAAAGTATAGAGATATCCCTTCATTTAAGGCCATCAAAGCTGCAAGCCAGCTAGAAGTTTGATCAGCAGACTTCATAAATTGTAGTTGATTCTGGTCCTGATTATCTCCAACCACACCCCCATAAAGAGTCATTTTGCCAGAGAATAAAGATGTAATGGTGAATGTAAACCCACCTGAAGGGTAGTGAGAGTAAATATAGGGACTGTAGGCATAAGAATGAGTATCTAAACTGCTCCAGTTAGCAAACGGATGTTCATCTCCTGTCCAGTTCTTCAACTTCAGAATCTTGCTCCAAACAAGATTGCATATTAGATTCTTGCATTTCAAAATCATTCTAGGGTTCATAGGGATGTGCTTAGCATCATTTCTATCCTTCCAGATGAACCAAGTGATAAGCATGGGGATAATGGATCTGATATGCCCTGGTTCAATTTCTTCAGATGATAGAAACCAGTAGTAAAACTGTTGCTGAATTGTGCTAAAAAGCTATGCAAAAGAAATCCCAAACAAATAGAGCAACTTCTCCATGGATGAGCAAGAAAGTGACAGTTCAATCTGTTTACAGTAGTGGCATTTGGATGGAAATTGATAGCTGAGCCTTTTCTGTATAACATCACCAGTGTCGATCCACTTGTGCCATAATTTCCAACAAAATATGGAGATCTTGCTGGGGACATATTTGTGCCAGCTGAACTTCCAAGATTATCTCACTGTCTTCCTTTGTCTCATGAATTCCCAAGTACTAAAAATGGTGAATAGTTTATTGCTGTTCAACTTCCACTGGATGCTATCTTCCTCAGCAATTGGGATCTTACTAATTAATTCGAATACCATTGGTGTAGTCTTCAATCAAAGGACAATTCTACCCATTCTGAGAGAAGAAATCAGCCACAGCTAGATTGGGGTGTCTGATAGAAGGAACAAGCCGATAAAGTTGTTTCAAATCAAGCCAATTATCATACCAAAAACTAATGTAACCTTTTCCAACCTTCCATGTAATAAATTTCTCAGTTTTTTCCTTCAACTTGCACAGCCTTTTCCACAATCTAGAGTCCTGATTGTTAGAGTTACATGTAATTGGGTGTTTATGTTTGCTGATAGGTAGTTATTTGTGTTGTTAAAATCCCTTGTATGTGTTATTAATTATGTGATATTGTGTTTAAAAGTTCGTATTTATGTTCAAGTTTGTGAATTGTATGTTAAAATCCAAGAGGAAGTCAATTTAGACGAATTTGGATCAAATGAGCACAAATTACAAAGTCCGGGTGATGCGAATCAACATATGGAGACTAAGATATTAAATATTAAATCATGGCAATGTGACAAAAGTCATCAGAAAGCTTATCGAGTCAGGAGTCCAAAGCAACTTTCGGATCTCAATTCCAACCTTCCTACTAAAAGTTATGCACGTTGGAACACAAGTTGCCAGTAGGATGCGGCCTCATAGCTTGTACACAAAGGGTCATGCGGCCGCATGTTAATCTTGTGTGGCCGCATAGACCCTACGCACGCGAATTTTCGATTTTTGTCCTTATTTCCTTAGAACTCTTTTTATGTTCTAACTTGTACATGGTTTTTAGACTTTATAAAATGACGTCTAGCCTAGTCTTCAAGAAGAGACACACAATATATAAAACACCATAGATAAAGGAAAGAAAAACACAAAAGTTTTGGAGATTTGGGAATCCGATTCAAGATTCAAGAAGGAAAAACTTGGTGCAAGACTTCTCCATCTTATTCAAGAGCTAATTACCCGGGTTATGCACTTTATTTATTTGTGTTTTTCATTCATGATGTATAATTAATTCTAAGTTAGGACGAACGATGTAACTTAGTTGGTACTATAGTCGTGTTTTTCATGCTGAATTTATGCAATTAATTAATTCTTATATTAAATTCTTATTGGTATATTGTTTTGTCTTCATATTTTGGCCAATGGATGAATGACTTTTGTTGAACTCGAGAGAAGAATACCTAAGTTAGCTTATGCAATAAGAATCATTAATTTAGACAAGACAAAGAGATTTGCTTGTGGTTAATGCAATCACGTAGGGTGAACTTTGGGGAGGCTTACATGAATCTCTTATTGATTAATGCACTTAAGAAACTTGTTAACGCGCTCACATAAAGATAGGTGAGGGGGCCTAACTTTGTTGGATTAATTTGCTTCGAGAGGAGTAGTTAGTTAATTTCGTGAGATTTGATCGGCAACTTAGGTTAATTGTCGCAAGACTATGTGGTCCAACTATGGTGAAATCGTGAGTCTTGAGATATATCCATCATATAACTCCCTTTAAACCTTTGTATATATTTTATTTACTTTGTTATTTTATTTCCTTATCTTAATCAAAATTATTATATTGTTCTAATAAAGTTAGAATTAATAATTTCGGTACTCAATTCGATCTTTGTGGAAACGATAACTCGGACTCATTGTCCACTGTATTACTTATCCGACCCGTACACTTGCGGATTTCACATACGTATTTTACACGAACAAGTTTTTGGCGCCGTTGCTGGGGATTGAGATTGATATCAATACAAATTAGTTTGAGCTTTACTGTGAATTTTATTTTTCCATTTGATTTGTTTGACTTGTTCTTTTCAGGATGTATGATGGTGATGACTAGTGCTCAGATGATAATTTGTCTATGAAAACAACTAAAGCATGTGAAGAAGGATGAATGGTTTACCAGCCCAATTAAAGGAATATGAGAAAAAATTTGAGAGACAAATGATAGAAACCGACTTAGTGTGTGATTATTGCTGTGCAAATCATGCAATAAGTGATTGTCTCGTTGCACATCTAGCAACCCTTGTGGATCTAATGTGTGAATTTTGTGGTGAATATCATGAATTAAATGGTTGTCCATATGTACATGTAGCCTCACAATAGTCTGAGCAGGTAGAATTTTTGGGAAATGATGAAGGACAACAAGATGGTATCTCTCAAGTCATCAACCATTCTAACACTCTTCATGAAGAAAAAGAGCCAGAAACCTCTAGTACAGAAGAAGAACATGAGAAAGATGAGGAGGTGGTCATAGAAGAGCAAGCTCTAAAAATCACTTTTAATGATGGGACAATTGTTAAGCAATCCTATAATCTCACGAGTTCTAAAATTGATTTTGTGATTTCACAAGATGAGGAGGTTGAAGTTTTCAGATCGGAAGAGTTGAGATCAATGGAGATGTCAGTTCATATTTACATGAAAAGAACAGAGTAAAATTTTGGGGAAGGCCTGAAGACAGGAACACAGTCAATCTTGACAAGCTAGGCAGAACATCAAAAGCTCTATTTAGAGTTCCCTAAAAATTATGTCTTATAGTTAAGCTCTAGACTATAAATAAAGCGCTAAATGGGAGGCAACCCATTGTTTTATTTTATTGCATTGCATTGCATGTAGATTTTAGGACTTGCATTAGAAATTAGGACACGTTTCCTTTATCTTGTTTATTTTTTAATGTTAATTAATTGTTATTCTATGATTACTAGGAATCGTCATCGTCTTATTCTTTTGACATTCTTTTCCTCTACTGCTGAAAGTCAAACGAGCCACACTGGCCCTACTCTATCCGCACCATCAGGCCATGAAGCAGACTCGCCATTAGCCATACCCTCAGGGAGTCCTAAAACCCTTTCTCCCTATTTTGTTCTTGTTGATCTACATTGGGACAATGTAGAATTTAAATATTGGGGAATGATTATATGTTATTTGTTTTACTTGGCTGATGCATATTTTCATTATCTCTTGGTCTATACTTAACCTGCATATTGATCAAATTATGTCAGTTGCAAAATTATAGTTCGTAAGAAATAATCTTTGTTTAGTTGTTGCTTTGTTTAGTGAAAAAGAAAAATTATATATGTTTGTTATGTTTTGTGTCTGAAAAAATTTTTTCCTGTTTTGTGCGCATGTGAGAAAGCAACTCATGATCCTTAAAGTACGGGATTTAACTAGAGTATAGCTTTGTTGGAATTAGGATCTTAAGCAATGCGAGAGGAGAAAAAAAGAAAAGGTGGAAAAAATAGTTTTGTGCTTTTAGCCTGGAAAGATTCATAGAACGATTGAATAAGTGATCTCGCACCTGATATTTATTTCCTTTGCCTAGAATTGGTTATGACTGGATTAGGTTAACAAATTTAACCTGGTGAGATTTTTAAGTCTTTGACTGACACATTATTTTCAGCCTCACTATCTTTGTTATGAGTTTGTATATCTAGAACTTGGTTTATTTCTCTTTGAGGCTGCATTGCTACATGTGTTATATGAATATGATTAAGACACTCTCTCTTGATTAACCACTTTACCCAAAAAGCCTACCTTATCAAGTAATTATCTTTTGCATAACCCCCTTTTGAGCCTGATAGCCTATTTTTCTTTTTTACACCCTTTAATACTAGTTTTGAGTCAAAAACACTAAATATCCTTACCTTGCCAATGGATTAGTAGATTATTGATATCTTTTATTGATTGGATGGATAAGAAAATAAGTGGCGGGGAGAAGTAGTTGCAATTGATGAAGTGTTGAGTTCAATTTGATTATGTATAGACTAGTGTGGTTTCATCGTATGAAAATAAAAAGAAAAAGTTGATGAATTAAAAAAATGAAAAAAAAAAGAGAAAAGATGATGAAAGAGTTGATGGAGAGGCAAAAGAAAAACGCAACTATAAAAAAAATAGGATTTGCGAAGTGAGTTGATTGAAATAAATAGAAGAAATGACAAGAAATAAAAAGGATGGTGTTGTCAAAAGAAAATTTATGAAAAATAAGAGAATGACAATTGGCATAAAAGGTTGATTTCTCTTTTGTGAAATGGAGGCATGATTTACTTTTTAAGGTTGGGAGTGCTCTTATTGTATAGGTGATGCTAGAAATTATGAAAGAACAAAGGGAGTAGTGGTTTCACTTGGGATATTATCTTGAAAATTGTGAATTTTGTGTTCCACTGGTTTATTAGCCTCACTTCCCAAATTTTTCCCACCTTAACCATTAGCCCCGTTACAATTCTTAAAAGACCTTATAATTTATGTCATGTGTGTGCACCTAAGTAGTAGAGAATGAAAGATCTTGCAAGTCTATGGTAGAACTCTCCTGTGGATAGAATTGTGTAGGTAAACACCTAAGCCTTAAATACTTGAGTTAAGAGTGAACTTATCCGTGAGGGTCGACCTGTCTAGGTTATGCCATTTCAGGTAAAAGCTTATTTTATTATTCTAACAGTTACTTGAGAGCACTTGTTCATGATATTTTATGATTTTTGAAAAGTTAACCAGTACTTGAAAAAATAAAGAGAAAAAAAGAGTGAAAAAATTCTCAGAACTCTTGCATTGCTTAGGAGACTTTTTATTAAGTAGGCTCACTCCGAACTCATTAAAAGATGATATTGTGAGTTGTTATCTCATATGTAATGAATGTTAAAGTATTTTATTATTGTACTTGTGCTTTTGTTTTGTTCGTTGTTCGGCGACGAACAACGGTCTAAGTGTGGGGGAATTTGATAGGTAGTTATTTGTGATGTTTAAATCCCTTGTATGTGTTATTAATTATGTGATATTATGTTTAAAAGTTTGTATTTATGTTTAAGTTCGTGAATTATAGGTTAAAATTCAAGAGGAAGTCAATTTAGACGAATTTGGATCAAATGAGCATAAATTACAAAGTCCGGGTGATGCGAATCAATATGTGGAGACTAAGATATTAAATATTAATCATGGAAATTGACGCCTAAATGTGACAAAGGTCATCACAAAGCTCATCAAGTTAGGAGTCCAACGCAACTTTCAGATCTCAATTCTGAGTTTCCTAATAAAAGTTATGCACATTGGAACACAAGCTGCCAGTAGGATATGGCCTCATGTGGTCGCATGGAGCTTGTATACGCCCGCACCCGTGTCCAGAAATTTGGCAAAATCAGCACAAAGAGCCATGCAGCCGCATGTTAATATTGTGCGGCCGCATGACCCTACGAGTGCGAATTTCCAATTTTTGTCCTTATTTCCATAGAACTCTTTTTATTCTCTAGCTTGTACACGGTTTTTAGATTTTATAAAAGGATGTCTAGCCTAGTCTTCAAGAGGAGACACACAATACATAAAACACCAAAGAGAAGAGGAAGAAAAACACAAAAGTTTTGGAGATTTGGGAATCCGGTTCAAGATTCAAGAAGGAGAAAGTTGGTGCAAGACTTCTTCATCTTATTCAAGAACTAATTACCAGGGTTATGCACTTTATTTATTTGTGTTTTTCATTCATGATGTGTAATTGATTCTAAGTTAGGACGAACGATGTAACATAGTTGGTACTATAGTCATGTTTTTCATACTGAATTTATGCAATTAATTCTTATGTTAAATTCTTATTGGTATATTGTTTTGTCTTCATCTTTTGGCCAATGGATGAATGACTTTTGTTGAACTCGAGAGAGGAATACCTAAGTTAGCTTATGCAATAAGAATCATTAATTTAGACAAGATAAAGAGATTTACTTGTGGTTAATGCGATCATGTATGGTGAACTTCGGGGAGGCTTACATGAATCTCTTATTGATTAATACACTTAAGAAGGTTGTTAACGCACTCACTTAGAGATAGGTGAGGAGGTCTAATTTTGTAGGATTAACTAGCTTCGAGAGCAGTAGTTAGTTAATTTCGTGATATTCAATCAGTAACATGGATTAATTGTCGCTAGGCTAGGTGGTCCAACTATGGTAAAGTCGTGAGTCCTGACATATATCCATCATATCACTCTCTATAAACCTTTGTATATATTTTATTTGCTTAGGTTTATTTACTTGTTTATTTTATTTCTGTATCTTAATCAAAATTATTAGATGCTCTTCCGATCTAATTAGAACTAATAATTTCGGTACTCAATCCGATCCTCATGAGAATGATAACTCGAACTCATTGTCCACTGTATTACTTGTTTGATCCGTACACTTGCGGATTTCACATACGTATTTTACACGAAAATTTGCAATACTTGGATTGAAGATATTCAGCCCATGGAGAGGTACCGCTTCTGAAATTCCACCAGATCTTCATTACCAAAGCATTGGACAAGAGTACTTTCTAATCTTTTGAACCCCAGTCCACCTTCATAGTCAGGCATACATAATTTTATTTTATTTTTTTTTTAAACCGTGCATTTTCTTCCATAAGACACCAACTACAGCTGGAAAAGGGGAACTACCATTGCAAAGGTAAAACTAAACCACTAAACAAACTGAACATGCATCAATCACAGAACCAAAACAAGACATTAAAAAAGCCAAAATCAAAGGGAGGGACATGTATACCTTCAAAGAACCCCTGTCAAGAAGCGCACTACAGATGTTCTTCAAAAACCAACTGAAACTCTCAGCAGAAGTTGAGATCAAAATCAGTGTTGAGTAAGAACCTTGTCTATTCTCCTAATTGAAGTTGGGAACCAATCAGCTCGGTTTTTCCAATTTCACACAATGACCGATCGAAGTTTATCTCTTTCACTTATGGACAGATTCTTCTTTTGAATATGACTAGCAAGAATTTCCTCTTGGAGAATGTTTGGCGGAATATGCTAATTTTGTTTCCAAAGATCAATCCACTCTTTGGTCATTTGTCTTCTTTCTTCCAAGGAAAAGCATTTGATAGTTCCATTTGCAAAGAAATCATGTTGCACAATATCCGGCTCATTTGCATCAAAGATCTCTGAAATTATTGAGCCAAGAGCCGCATACTCCATGGGCTTTCGAAAAATATCTGTTAAGGCTTCTTGAAATAGTTTCTTAATAGACATCTGAGTGTTCCTTCGAATCCAAACAGCATCACCAGTGGATCCTTTGGGATAGGCTCTGAGATTTTACCACTGACCACAATCGAAAATGCTTCTGGGGTAGCAGCCCAAGCAAGAGCTTCACTTCTTCCACTAATGTATACCGGCTTGAGAGACCTATTTGCATTTGTTTCCATATTCCAAAAGGGTTGAAGCACTCTGACTTCCAATTTGCAGCAGCAAAGTTTCAGTGGCCAGAAATTAATACAAGACGTTTGATGAAGTAGTGGAGCAAGTGTACCAACTCCAAACCTTTTCAGACCGAAATGGCAGTGGCAATAAGCACAAAAAGGAGTCAGTGTCCACTGGCTATAGTAGGTGGTAGAAGTATCTGGTTGGCAGATTTGGCCAGATTTAAAGGTGAAATGAAGTGCCTTTATTTTGGTATCAGGGAGTTTGGTGAAGGGCTGTGAATTGTAAACCAGCAAAAAGAAATTTTAGGTTTGGGGTAATAATGGAGACATGGAGACTGGTGTTTGCCACTGTTGATGATTATAAGGTAAGAGAAAATATCTAACCAATTTCCACCTATCAGTTTTTTGCCACGTTTCCTGCAGCCCTGCAACAAGACAGTCACAAGAAAAAAATTGGGGAGGAGGGGAGCATTAGCCAAAAGTAAAAACCACAGAAATGACAAGGATTCCAATGTGTAAATTTGGACAACAAGAACGGCCACATGGGGTAAACGACAACTTCTCTCACTACGGATCCAAGTCCACCTGCTGAAAGCCAAAGAATTTAGATTATGTTCCAGTTGCATCAAGATAAACATAATTTGCAATGTGAGCTGGGATTCCACTCGGTGAAAGAATGAATTGTGTTTGGAGGTTAAGGCTGAGGTGAGCCAGAGCCTCTGAGACTTTGTTTGTTCTTCTGAAAGTATGTATCAATTTAGAATTGCAAGTGCTAATCATATTTTTGATCCAGATTATGTCATGCTCGAGGGAAATGTTTTCACAACCATGCTCCACTAAGTCAATAGCTTGCCAACAGCTAGATTCCAAAATTTGTACAATGATTTTCTCATTAGCACAAGTTTGGATCTCCAACTTAATAGCCTTCACTTCCGCTTTCAGTTTAGTTCCTCTACCCAGGTAAAAACCAAAGCCACAAATAACCTTGCCTAACCAATTTCTAGCAACTCCACCTGTAGCAGTCTTTCCCCCCTTCCAATTCCAAGTGGCTGCCACATTTAATTTAAGCACCCCAGCTGGGGGCTTCCTCCATTTAATTTGAGATCTCAACTTTGGAGAACCATGGAGCCTTTGCCAGAAATATATCTTTGATGCTTTGTTCCCTTGCCAGAAATTCTCAGAGATCAAGTTTGCTATCTCATGAGAAAAATGGTGTTTTCAATGTTTTGAATGACATTCTTACTGCTTATGGATTTCTGTTGGTGCTCTGAAGAATTTCTTTCACACCATAAAACCAAACTCCAAGGATAGGTATGATGGAGAGAAATTGGCCTGGCTTGGTTTTTTTAAGTGTGACAGTCCATAGCATGATTAGTTGACTGAAGCTTAAGATAGGCCATTTTTTGACTCCACAAATATCAGCGAAATGGTTCCAGACTTGTTTAGCAATGTAATTACCAAAAAAAACATGTTCCAGGGTCTCACTAGATGAGCAGCATTGATATTTGGACACCATATTGATCTTGAAACTCTGCTGTAGCTGTAAGTCAATAGGGATCCACTTGTTCCAAATTTTCCAACAGAACACACTAATTTTCTTGGGAATAATTTTGTGCCAAATCATTTTTCCAAAAATTGTGCTAGCATGTTTCTTTCTATTATGTTGCCACATTCCAGAGAAATCAAATTCCTTAGTCTTGGATAGGGCCCAAATGATTTTGTCTGTGTCGGAGATCAGTGGTACAAGTATGATACCAGCAGCAGTGTCATAATCCACCCACTCTCACAATTTTATATGATCCCAGGTACCATTGCTCATAAAATCTTTAACTTTCCTTCCCATCTCAAGTGGTAGTTTAGCTTTATTGATGAGAGGTTCACTATCAAAACACTGGTCAATCTAGAAGAAACACTCTCCCCTTCCAATTTGCCAAGAAATGAATTTTTCAGCCAGTTTCTCTCCCTCACTCAGTCTCTTCCATATAGGAGAGTCAAGTTGTTTAAAGTAACTTTGTGTTGGGTGAATATGTTGACAGTATTTTGAGTGCATGGCATTTGCCCATAGTGATTTGTTTTGTCTAAACTTCTACCACAGTTTGGCACTAAAGCAATCAACCATCTCTTTCAAGGACCCGATCCCAATTCCCCCTTCTTCTGTTGGTTTACATAGCTTTAACCACTTGATCCAATGCAGTCTCTTCTCAGTGTTAGTGTCTCCCCAGAAAAAATTTTGCAAAAAGTGCTTCCAAATTCTGTAGGACTCCAATTAGAGCTTTGACAGTTTGAAAGGTATATAATGGAGTAGCAAATAGGACACTCTTAATGAGGGTTAATCTTCCACCAACAGACAGAATTTTCTTCATCCACCCCGAGGTGCATTTTCTAATCTTCCCAACTAACTTGTCAAAGTGACAGATTTTCTTGTGGCCTCTGTACAAAGGTGTACCAAGGTAAACAATTAGCAGGCTCCCTTGTTTGAAACCAGTAATGCTCTGAATGTGTTGCCTAAGATTTGAATTCTTGCCACAGAGGAAAACAGCTTTAGATCTGTTGATCAGTTGGCCATATGACTCTTCATACTTCAAAAGCAGATAATTCAATTGTTCCATAGCCCTTCTATTACAAAAAAATGAGGATGTCATATGCAAAAGGAAGGTGCGAAATGGCAACTTTCCCACCATACTTGTACTTCCATCTAGCTTTCTGACATAAAAGAAAGTTTAAATTTCTTGAAAGGACTTCAGCAGCTAGAATAAAGAGGCTATGGGATAGTGGATCCCCTTGTCTCACTCCTCTAGATGCTTGAAAAAAGCCTGTTAACGATCCATTAATCAGAACTAAGAACCAGCATCTTGAACTGCATCTTTGGACCAATTCAATCCATTTTTGTGAAAACCCAAATTTAAAGAGGACTTTATTCAAAAAAATCCAGTTTAATCTGTCATAAGCTTTCTCCATATCAAGCTTAACAGCAACATTTCCTCTTAAGATTTTCCGATCAAGTTGAAAAATCATCTCTTGGGCAAGTAGGATGTTCTTAGCAATGTCCCTATTTTTAACAAATCCACTTTGGTTTGGTGATATACACTTCAGCAGTAACACTGTGAGTCTGTCATTTATGACCTTAGCCAGGAATCTATTAAAAACAGTGCACAAGCTGATAGGTCTGCAGTCTTTCCAGCATTTAGGTTTGCCTTTCTTGGGAATGAGACTAATGGAGGTACATAAGAAAGTTTTGTGGAGAAACTGCCCTAGGAAAACTGCTCTAATAGCTTCACAGACCTCCTTACCCACAATTTGCCAGCAAAATTGAAAAAACCATGTGCTGAAGCCATCAGGTCCAGCAACCTTGTCTTTTTCCATTCCAAACATGTCTCTCTTAATTTCCTCATTGTCTGGAGTTTTGATTAAGGCCTCATTTCCTCCTCACTTAGAATTGACTCCATTATCTCCAAAAAGTCCTCCTGGATAGAAACTTGTTCTTTTTGGAAAAGTTGTTGGAAATAATCTTGTGTTGATTGTTTTATTGTTTCCTCATTATCCAGCTGAATGCCATTTTCCTTAACTTGAAGGATCTTATTTATACTTCTTCTACTGTTAACAATTGCATGAAAGAACTTAGTGTTATTGTCTCCATTTCTAATCTAGTTAGCATCACATTTTTGCTTCCAAAAATCTTCTTCTATGGCTAAGGCTTGGAACAAGATAGCTTGTCCCGCATGCCATTTACTCCTAGACTCCTTGGTTTGTTTTTCATCATAATCAATTTGCACTTTATTAACAACCTCTTCTGCCTCCTTGACATTTGAGAAAATGTTTCCAAACACCTCCTTGTTCCACTCCCTGAGGACAATCTTTAGTCTAGCCAACTTCTTCCAAAGGACCCACATGCCATTCCCTTCTATGGGTAAATTCCAGCATTCCTCAACAGTACCCAAGAAACCCTTATGCTTAGTCGAAGTGTTAATAAATCTAAAAGAATTGTGAGATTTGCCTATCCTAGAAAGTTTTTCCAGAATAATGGGGCAGTGATCAAAAGCACTTCAGTTAGGAATTAGAATTTGGAATTTTTCCATCTTGTTAACAAAGTCGATATTACCTAAGGCTCTGTCAAGTCTCTCCCAAATTCTGTCATTTGTCCAAGTAAATCGGGCACCACCTGTACTTAGGTCCTCCAGACCACAATCAAACATAGAATCAAAAAAATCTTCACTAGCTTTTCTATTCCTGATGAGTCTATCATTTCTCTCTGAGGATTTAACAACACAGTTGAAATCACCAGCAACAAACCAAGGTCCCACCACACTACTTGCAATGTTTTTAAGTTCTCCCATAGACATCTTCTCCTCATATAGTTACAGCTAGCATAAACAGCAGAGAAATAGAATTCCTCTCTCAAGCTAACGTCCTGAATTTTCAAATGGATGATTTGATCATCATCCAAGGTGACCTCACAATTAACTTGCCTTTTCCACATTACCCGAATGTTATTGGAGATAATTGAATCAAAACCAAGTTCAAGCCCAAAATTTCCAATTTTACATTTGTCAACAAAAGGTTCAATGACAACAAGAAGGCAGATTTTATGCTCACATACCAGAAATTTAAGCCTTCTTCTTGCATTTTTCTTTGCGATGCCTCACACATTCCACATGAGTGTGTTAATCATCTTGACACAGAGAGTTTTATTCCCCATTTGATGCCCCAGAATTTTGCTCTTCTTCCTGCCAGCTCTCGTCTTCATAATTGTCTTCATAGGACTCATCCTCTGTTTCTGAATTTCTTATAATTGGTGAAAATATCTCATCAATTGCATCAATGTCATCATTTTCGCCTTCATTTTGTGATTCCATTTTTGAGTCCATATTATAGTATTGGTCTTCCATTGCCGCCAAAATTTGGAATGGATTGGTATTAATTTCTCCATTCTCAACGAATCTGGTCTGTAGCTCTTTTTTGTAGGCAACAAGAACAATGGCCCTATTTTTTTCCTTATTGGCCTTGTTTGAATCCAATATTCTTTTTTTATGGGCATTCATTTTTCTTTTTGGTCTCTCAGCTTTCGGCTCACTAGAATTGGCAGCCGAAATAGGGGGTTTATCTTGATTTTTCGGCCCATCCAACAGGCCCAATTGGTTAGACCGTTCTACTTTGCATTTAACACCTTTTTCTCTTACTTTTATTCCCAATCTACATATAGAAAACACTTTTAAGTTGTTCCAAACATTCTTTTACAATGTCAATCTTCTTTTCCTTTTCTTTAGGTTTTCCTTTTGCCTTCTTTCCTGCATCTGACACCTGCTCACTGTCAAGTACAACCAGAGCCTGAGCTTGTCCTTGTTCTTCCTTTTTACCATGATTTTTTTTGTCTTGACCTTTGAAACCAAGCACAGTTGGTGCCTGTTTCAAAATTGAAGGATGGGTGGTGGTTTGCTTCTCAGTTTGGGTTTATTTTTTGGTAAAACAACCATAGTCAAATTTTCCTTTTCTTTGTGTTTTTTTTCAACAACCTCTGGCAACTTTTCCATTTCTTTTTGCTTGTTTTCACCAACCTCAGACAACTTTTCCTTTCCTTTCTACTTCTTTGTTATCCAAAGGCAATCCTTATTTCATGACCTAAGTGCAAACAATGTATGCAATATGCCTGGAGGATTTTCATAGACCACATTTTACCAAAAGCAAGCAGCTCCCATGCCAATCCAAATCCATAAAGGTCGTGGTTTAGAGACATCGATTTCCACAAGGACTCTAGCAACATTCGGTCTAATTTTCAAAACAGTAGCCTTCTCTATATTCTGTGGCATCCCCAAACATGAAGCAATTGATCGAATGGCATTCTCGTGTTGAAAAAATATATATGTCAGACCCGGTAATGAAACCCAAACTGGTGCAACCGGGCTTTGAATAAGAGGATTGAAGCCTCTAGTCCATTTCAGAATTCTCATAAGACGACCCTTAATCATCCATGATGACTCTGAAAAAAGAGAGACATAATCTTCTTCTAGACCAAAATGAAAAATGACGTGTCTGGCATCAATCAAGCCCAAGGAAAAATGACCTTTGAAACCTGCCCAGAAACAAGCATCTCGAATGACTTCCATAGTGGGTCTGTTTTGCGAGAATTTTCCAACGAGCACAAATTTACACGGACATTCAAAAATATCAAGCATTTCATCAGAGAACATAATGCCTGGCTCACCATCATTGACGGAAGGGCTAAGAAGAGGAAAGTCAGCCAAGGGGGGCTGCTATTTGGCCACAGCCCCAGCAAAGCTGTGGGACGCCTTGGTAGTTGGGGGACAGGGTATAGCAGTGGGAGGGGGAGGTTTACGCGAGGCAGGAGCTGAAAAACTCAGTGGATGGAGGACAGAGGGTAGAAAAGTTTGGGTTGACGTTTTGGCTTGGTCAGACGATAGGAATCTACGCCGGGAGGGAGGGTTTGGAGCATAAAGAAGAGTGAGGTGAGGGCAGGGGAGGGGAGGGGAGGGGAGGGGATGGGTGGGGGGAGAGAGGGGACGGGCGGGGGGAGTTATCAACAGCGTTCGAAGGGACCGCCGAAAGATCCTCCATGAGTAAGAAAGCACAGTCAGCAGGGAGGAAGAGAACCTAGAGAGAGAAGGAAAAAGTCAAGCATACATAATTGCTTACCAATGGATTTTGTTTTGCTCATGTTTATCTCCCCAGCAAAATTTGGCACATTGACCTTCAATCTTTTTAAGAACACTTTTTGGGGGATCGAGAACCTGGATGAGATAAATATATATATCTATATCTATATCTATATCTATATCTATATCTATATCTATATATACATAAAGGAGGATAGTTTCCTGTTTTAATTTTCCCGCCCATTTCACTTTCTGATTCGGTCCTATGCATCTTAGCCGTTCATTTCCCCCTCTAATTGTGGCACTCGATTTTATGATTTTCCATTTTTTTAATTTTCCACTTCCTTTTTATTTATCCTTTTTTATTTTTAAAGACTTTCCTTTTATTAGTTTTTCATTTCCCTTTTTCCATTTTATTACTTTCCTTTTATTAGTTTTCCATTTCCCCTTTTTTGTCATTCAGACGTGGATTTTATTAAGAGCCCGTTTGGTTTGATTTATAAAGTCAATTTATAAAGAGAATTTATAAAGAGTGAAAATGAGTAGTGGAGATTTAACTAACATTTAAAATGTGTGGTGATTTTTGAGTAGTCGTCAAATCAATAGTAGGTGAGTTTATAAATGAAAAAAATAAATAATGCCAAACAAGTCCTAATTTATCATCTAATCAATTTTAGGTATCAAATCATAATTATACGAGTCAATGTATCTCAGTTTGTCATTTAAAGCATATTTACTAAGGTCAAAATTTTCCTAACCTATTGTCACACAAAACTAATTTCCTATAATTCAATTTTATAATAACTTGCAAGATTAAGTCGCCCAACTTCAAGGTCAGTGTTAACTCTTATTTTTACACCATTATATTATCTAATACATTAAAAGCATTCATGAATCAGAACACTTCTCATAATTAAATTCGTAACTTAAATTATTGCTTCTTAATTGAAACTTTCTATATGTAATTTCTCCTAAACATTATTTGGTATAAAATAATTTTATTATCTAATTCTCTGTTAATTTGTAATCTTAAATCACACGATTTCCATGTTATCTATCTCTAAGTTATATATTTTTTAAAATTTAAGTATTTCTGTACTTAACTTTTCACAATTCTCATTTATTGAGATTTAATTTTCTTATTTATGTCAAGATTAAATCACACGAGTTACCCAAAATAATTTATTTTTTTCAAGTACATGTGATTTGCATAATTGATTTTAAATTTTAGGTTTCTTTATATGTTTTCTCACATACTTAAGTTTATATAACTCTATTCTCTTAACTCTTTCCAATATTCAAACACCCTGGATATAAGATATGATTGATTCTTAATTTAAGCTTTCTACACATATCCTCTCACCTACCCAATCTCTTATAATATTCGATTCTTTTATCTCTTCCAATATTCAAACGCCCTAACTATAAGATATGATTGATTCTTAATCTAAACTTTCTGTACATATCCTCTCACCTTGAATCCATGATTCTTATTAATGTTTCTCTACCTTGAATTAAGTATAGATAACTTTCATCAGTGATTTTTATCACTATTTCTTTATCTTAAATCAAATGGATAAAGCTTAATCAATTATGAATTAACATTTAACTTAAATGGAATATGCAAAAAATTGTATATTCTCAAAATATTAATTAATTTTTTAATCTATGTGAAAAATGAGAGGGGAACTATTTGATGTCGCAGGAGGAGTAATAATCTTTATTTTAATATCTATCGACTATATAGTCTAACAGGTAGCACTTGTAATGTTTTTCTTTACATACATACATGATCAAATATTACGGTTTAAGTCTTTTTCATACAATGCAATTTAATTTTCTTAATTTGTTTATATTACTTGCTACTAATATCCCATGCAACGCACATGTAAAATAGCTAGGGGAGAAACAGCACAGTTTCACTATTTCTTTAGCTTATATCAAATATAGATTAATTTTAATCAATTACGGAATAATCTTTAACTCAAATGAAATATGCACAAAACTGTACCTTTTCAAAAATATTAATTAACTGTTTTTAATCTATGTGAAAAATAAGAGGGTAATTATTTGATGTGACGGGGGAGTAATAATTTTATTCTAACTTCTATCGACTATATCGTTTTATGGGTAGCACATGTAATGTTTTTCTTTACACACATATATGATCAAACATATACGGTCTAAATCTTTTTCATACAATGCAGTTTAATTTTCTTAATTTGTTTATATTACTTACTTTGATCATCCCGCGCAATGCATAGGTGAAATAGCTAGTAGGAATGGAAAGAAGAACACTTTTAGCGAAATGTAAATTCTTCTCTTCAAAGTTGGTATAAATGCTGATGAAGTTCTTGCTGCTATAAGACATCAGGTAGTTATATCCCCACCATCGATTTTTATTCCTACACCACGTTATACATACACCACATTTAACTCATATAAATGGCAGAAAAACCCCTTTTTTCTACCGTTTTCGACAGCATCTAGTTTTCAGAAATGGCAGTAAACTTTGCTGTCATTTCCGGCAGCTCCCCCCCATTTTCCGATCTCTTTTTTTCCTTTTTTATTTTTATATATTTTTTAATTTTTAATTTTTTTTAATTGAAAGGATAAGAGTATAAAGGTAATTTATATTAGGTATGTTGCCAAAAAAATCCAAAATTGGGAAAGGAAAGAAGAAGAATCCTTAGAGGAAAAGGAATCCAAATCATAGAAGGAATTGTCTTGTCCTCCAAGTCAACGAAGCCTATAAATAGAGGCGTTTTCCTCTTCTTTTAGGCACAAGTGATACAACTGAGTTAAGGGAAAAATTGGTGAGTCTAGCACCTTGGGAGTTTTCTTGTAACTCTTTGTGTTTATTCAAAGGGTAGAAAATTAAGTGTGGCAAAGCTCGGGTTGATTTTTCTGGTATCACTTGGGTCGGGTCAGAGAGTCTTGTGAAGAAAAATAGTAGTTAGCATATTGAGATTTCTTGTATCCTTTGCGGGTTGGGCATAAGGTAGAAATTCGTAGATGCGGTAAAACTTGATATATTTTTCTTGTAATACTTGAGAGATTGGTTTGTCGAGTGAAAATTCTATACGATTGTAGCAACTTTAATCATATAGTGGAAAGCTTTGACAGTCCGTTAAATTTGCCTTCGTTCTTTTATTTTTCCTTGTCTCAATTAAATTCCTTGAACAACGGTCCTGCGGACGTAATCGGGAAATTTGCCTTAATTCCCAACAGTGGTATCAGAGCATCAGGTTTTGCTCGAGGTGGAGCAGAGGAAAAATATGGCGTACGAAGTGGTCAAAATCAAGTTTGACTTGTGGCTAGAACAAGTCTGGAATTTCTTGATTTTGGTTGGGCGATTTAAAGCTTTCAAAGGAAAACTATCCCCGTGTTCTAACAAAATTGCTGGAGCCAGTATGAGCGATGGTGATTCGGAAGATTTATATTTGAATACTAGAAACAGGATGTATCTCCATCTAGCTAGGACTGTTCTTGTAAATATTCATAAAATATTTGCTGTGAAGGAATTGTGGCGTCAATTTGGAGAGGGGTATCCGGCAAGAGGTTCTTCAAGTTTGTTGCACATGAAAGAATGGTCTACTTTTTTGCGAGTTGGTGCAAGTACAAAAATTCTCAATGGGATCGTTTGGAAATTGGCAGTTGTTGCAACTTGTCGGTGTTGTAGACTGGGTGACCACCTGAGAAAACATTGTCCAGATGGAGTAAGTTCGGCTACTGTTTAGATTTGGACAATCTGACTCTCTTGGTGTGAGGGCAATGGAGATGTGCTATTAAGTATGTGGGTACATCCTCATGGTGTGTCGCTAGGTGCCATGGTAAAGGATGTGTATTACTTCTAGTGGTTGTATTTACACAGGCATTGGTTGGCGGTGATGCATGGTGTGTGTTTGTAATAATGTCAATCGCTGATGAGCTCTCTGGAAAGCCAACAAGAGAGTTACACCACAAAATCAGCAAGTCTATTTCAACATTGAGCCAATAAAATGCTTGAAATTTGTTGTTAATTCTAAGTGGTTATACTCATGTGATATAGTATAGGACTGTTAAAGTGTGTCAAAGGCTTGCCTGATGATCTCAAGTATTGTGTACAAGACTGCAAAAGGGAAGATGAAGATTTTCGCTTGTTTTGGCAAGGTCAAGATTGTTAGGCATGTTGCCAAAAAAATCTAAAATTGAGAAAGAAAAGAATAAGAGTCCTTAGAGGAAAAGAATCCAAATCATAAAAAGAATTTCTTGTAGTCTAAGTCAATGAAGCCTATAAATAGAGGTGTTTTCCTCTTCTTTCAGACACAAGTGGTACAACTGAGTTGAAAAAAATTAGTGAGTCTAGCACCTTGAGAGTTTTCTTGTAACTCTTTGTGATTTATTCAAAGGGTAGAAAATTAAGTGTGGTAAAGCTCAGAGTGATTTTTCCTGTGGTACTTAGGTCGGGTCAGAGAGTCTTGTGAGGAAAAATAGTAACCTAGCATTTTGGGATTTCTTTTATTCTTTGCGGGTTCGGCAAAGGGTAGAAATTATTAGATGCGGTAAAACTTGTGATATTTTTCTTGTAATAATTGGGGATAGGTTTGGAAAGTGAAAATTCTATATAGTTGTACCAACTTTAATCATATAGTGGAAAGATTTGACAGTCCATTAAATTTGTCTTCGTTCTTTTATTTTTCCTTGTCTCAATTAAATTCCTTGAACAATAGTCATGCGGGCGTAATTGGAGAATTTGCCTTCCTAACAATTTGGTCAATAACTTAACGGAATTTTGGATGTATTCCATTAGTAGGGACCTTTTCTGTATATTTATGAAAGGTTGAGGACTCAACGCGCTAAAAACAAGGTTAGGGACCCAGGCGATTCGAAGTGCAAGGTTAGGGACTTTTTGTGAAATTTACCCATTTACATATATGCCTTTAAAATTAATTATTTATGTCCGATATGAAATCAGGTCAAATATTTATATATATTTTTTAATATATTTTCTGACTATTTAATCTTTTCTTCTACACATTATTCTTAACTCGAAAGATATACAAATTAGATCTTAAATCGAAGCTCTCGATGTAAGCATTAATACGAGCTAATTTATGATATCAAACCTCCTATGTATGTCCATATAAAGACTTCAAAAACTCTCTCTCAAACTTTTTTTTTAATAACAAAAACAAGTTATCTCTCATAAATCATCTCTAACTTCCAAAATTAAATCTATTTTATTTATTTGATTTACCTTCATAATTAAAACTAATTAATAAATGTTCCAAAATTTCCAATCAATCAATTAAATTTTTACAAATTTTCAAAAAAACTTCTTATTGCAGCTATTCAATCCCAGAAAAACTAGCGTTTCATTTAAAAATTGGAACAAAATTTATTTATTTTTTTATTTCAATCATATGTATTTAATATTATAAATATATTTATTTATCCACAATATAAAAATACTTATAACAAATTTGTTAGTAATTTTAAAATTATTTGCTTTTCATAAAGAAGTTATGTAGTCGACGATATTGATTCTTTAATTTTCTTAGGTTACAACTATTTACGACATTTATCAATATATAAAAATAAAATAAAACTTTAAAGGAAAAAGAAAAAGACAAACGAACTATTCATTATTATTTTCTTAATATACAAATTTGCTTACAAAAATTAAGATACTAAAATTAGAAATAAAGTTTGAAATTTTAGAAAAATGTTGAAATCATTCAACGTGAAACCACTGCAAAAATATGACATACTATGATACTAAACTTCAATTGTTTAAAAAATATATAAATTTTTAAAGTTAAAGTTGTGCAGTTATAATTGTAAATTAAAATTGTACTAAGAAATTATTTAAAAAAATAAAAAATTAAGATAATTATGACTGTGGTATGAGAAGAAGAAGAAGAAAATACTTTTTAAAATTAAAAATAAAAAAGGGTTTTAAAGAAGGTTATTGATGTAGTTTCATTTAAGAATATTTAAGAGAAAAAAAAATGTGGTGTGGCAATACATTATTGTGGTGGGCATATAATTTCCCTAAGACATATGCTTAGAAGCAAAAAAACCACTCTTTTGCCTGTTAATTTGTTGACCAGAAACTGCCTCATATTTATCCAGCAATAAGCTTAAAGCTCTAAGAGAATTCTTGCTTTTATTCCCAAAAATCAACACATCATCCGCAAAAGCAAGATGTGAAACAAGCACATTGCATTTAAGATGAAATCTAGTGTGAGGTTTAATGTTTTGAAAGGCATTTAGACTCCTAGATAGAACTTCTGCTGAAATGATACACAGATAAGGTGAAATGGGGTCAGCTTGGCGTAATCCTCTACCAGATTTAGAGAAACCACAAGCTTCACCATTAATAAGAACTGAGAACCAGCAAGTCGAGATGCAGCTGTGAATTATATTAACCCATTGGCTACCAAACCGAATCTTTTGAGGACTTTATACAGGAAATTCCAGTCCAGCCTATCATTATAAACTAATTGGTCTGTAGTCACTCCATTTCTTAGAGCTGGAATTTTTGGGACGGAGGATAATATTGGTGCTGAAGAAGCTCCTTTGAATGCACTGGCCTTGGAAAAAGGCAGTGATAGCTTCAACCACACCATCTTTAATAATATCCCAACAAATATGAAAGAAATGAGCTATGAAACCATCAGGTCCTGCTGCTTTTTTTCCGTTGATATCCCATAAAGCCTGCTTAGTTGGCATCTGGCAAAGCTCAGTATTGTCCTTTTCTGTCATCAGCTTCGGAATAAAGTTACGGAGATCATTATCAATAGCTTCCTCTTGAGATGAAAACATGTCCTTGAAATAATTAACTGCTGAATCCTTGATTGTTTCCACGTCAGTAATTTCCACATCATTGATCCAAGTGCTCTAAATCCTGGTTTTGGTTCTATTTCTCTTGACCCAAGTATGGAAATATTTAGTATTTTTATCCCCCAACTGAAGCCATTTATTTCATCCCTGACTTTTGCTTCCAAAAAGACTCTTCATTCAAATAGGCTTGCAGAGGTTCAGCCTTGGCTTTATGATAATTAGCTCTGTCAATAGAAGAGTTGGTTGAATCATAAAGATCTTGTAATTCATTCACCATGATTCCAGCATCTTGAACTCTTCTATGAATATTGCCAAAGACACAGGAGTTTCAACGCTTTAACACCTTTTTGCCTTTCTTTAAGTGGAGTTTCGGCACGCCATTCCCATCAACTTCCTCCTTCCAATGGTATTTTTGGGCTGTTTAAACTTGACATGATGGATAAACAAATTGCATCTTGCCACTGTAACTGGACAATAATAACAAGATTTATCCAAAATGATAATATATTATTGCTGTCAGATTATGAGACTATCTTTTTTCTGTTTCTGTGAGTTGATTTACAGAAATTTTCTGTACTCATTTTCCTAGCCAGAGATTCAGCATTTGAAATATTTCACATGATGAACGTTTAAAGATAATTTTAAGCGAGTAGAAGGCAAAAGGGAACCAAACATGGAGATGCATATCTTATAAGCTGACGCAGTTAAAAGCTAGTACATAGATAAAACGGTTCCAGACCAGAAAGTATTACAAGTAAATAACCCACAAACAAGATGCGTCCGGCAAAGACAGAACACAAAATCAAGACTATTTACTGATTTCTGGTGCTGCAATTCATAATGCCGAGTAATCGTCACCGGAACTAGACCATGTGCTTTGCTGGGGAAAACCACGCAGTTTCCCTGCTGCTGCAAGTAAGAGCGGTGGAATAGAAAGCACGAGCAGAGGCAAAACCAGGCTCGGGGATATCTTTCGTACAAGCAACACATAGCAGCCAAACAGCATCAAAAGAGCAATCTGTGGCCACGGTTTCAATTTGTATTGATTCAGAAGAGACATAACCACAATCAAGGATGCCACGAACAGAGATGAATTACATAGTATGAAAAGATGCTTAGCCATAGAACCCGTGTTCTCTTGGAGCTGATTGGTAGAAGAAGCGAATCTCAATGCAGCCATATAGGTTACCATCACCGCCATCATAGCAAATAATAACATCCAGTCTCTTAATCTGTTTGCCTTTAGAATTTGCAGCATCTTAAAAAGGAAGAACAGAACTACATACCATTAGTTAGTTTAAAATGGTAAAGAAGTTATTAAAAACCTGATGCAATGAATTAGAGAAGGATTACAGAGTCATATAAAACTAGGTGAAGAAATTACCTTGACTTCATCAAGTGAAATTTTCATTGCTCTGATGTAAGACACCTCTTTCCGGATCATCGTTTCTGTAGTTACAGAGTGTCCATAGCCAATTTGGCAATAACGAGTTGTGGGGTGTTTGGTTTATGCTAGTAATGATTTCATAATGCCGATGAAGTTGTAAACTTTGGTAAAGTTGCAGTCAACCCTCACCTTTCCCCAAAGATGGACATCAACGTCTTTGGCTGGGGTACGAATTTTTCAACTTTTTGACTTTCTCCTATTTCTGAGTGGACTATAATGCTAAGATATTTCATGGTGCTTCTGTAATGATACCGAATGAATCCACTTTTGATTTCATATTTTCTCCAAAGATCATTTTTGACGTATATTTTTTTTGAGCGGTTCAATCTTAATTCCTTTTAGCCATCGGAAGAGAGACCTCGTCGTCGGAGGAAATAAAAGAGTTTCATCTCAGATCTGACTAATAATAGTCAGTAGGAAATGGCAGAGGATGATATATTGGTGGAATTTGATATTCTTCAGGACTTGCATGGAGAGGAAATCAGAGAGCCGGTATTAAGTTTTGATTATCGTTAATATTTTCTTGTATTGTTTATTTTTAGCTGTTTGTTCTATTAGCTTATGGTATTAGGTCTCTTTAGCATATCCTGTTTAAATCATTGACAATTGAAAATTTGCACTGATGATATTAAGGATATTCTCAAAATTTTACTAATGTCAAAGATTCTGTTAGGAATTTTATTGGTTACACTTTCAGTTTTTGATGATTTCAAGAAATTTATTAACTTATTTCGTGATTTTGTTACGAGAGAAGGTCCAAGAGTTCTACGAGCTGTCTGCAGGGCATGAAGGGTCGCATGATACAAAGAAACTGGAGAAGCGTGAGAAAGTCCTTACAAGTTTGGATGTTGGGGATTCTATTGTGATTGCAAGATCTTTTTCCAACATGCATAATATGGCCAATTTGGCTGACGAGGTTCAGACTTACAGACGTAGAAGTAAGCTAAAAAAGTGTGATTTTTCTGATGAGACCTCAGCAACAACTGAATCTATTAGCAACTAATAAGGTTTTCAATGTTTTGGCAGGCAATCCTGGTTTAACTCCTGAAGTTACAAGGGATGTCTGTTTATTGGCTGCCAATTTGTACTTTTCCCAAATTGAGAATCTCATCTTTGAGGTTACAAATAGCCACTTGCAGCACTAACCTTTTAGGGTCCCTGGATTGTTCAAAACTTCCATTGTTTATATTTTTTTTTTAAAAAAATAAATAAATAAAATAAAATTACATGCTGTGTCTTGCAGCTTCCAATGTGGCGTTGCAATGATGAACTCCGGGCACGTGCAGATGAACTTCACAACACTTCAATAAGAAATTCAAATCATTTCATAAGTATGTTGTTTTCTGTTTATAGTTAACTTGGAGTTGCCATATTTCCACGTCCCTATTGTTATTGTCTTTATGCTTTTCATTTATTTTTAGTCTTCATTTTTTCACCATCTAACTATATCTGTGGTCTTAATAGTTTCATGAATCTTAAAAGACGGATGTACTTTTTACCCCACTTCCATTTTCTCTAGTAGATTCTTTTGGTTCCTACTCTTAGGCTCCTTGAGTTGTTTCTTTCTGTTGATGTGAAGGTTTCGCAATTAGTAATTAATCTCGAATTAGATTATGTAATTTAATTCTTCTAAACAATTCAGATATGACATGTTTCTCAGTCTTGTTGATATTTCTTCTCATGCTTAGTACAGAGTTTGGGAAGTTAATTCCACCAAGTGAACCATATCGTGTTATTCTTGCTGATGTGAGGGACAAGCTGTCTCATACACGTGAACGTGCTCGTCAACTGCTAGCCAATGGAACTACTGATATTCCAGAGGACACAACCTTCACCAATGTTGAAGAGGTCTGGCCCAGACTAAAACTTCAATCTTTTCTTGTCCTTTTTGAGATTATTTTTTTTTTAAATTTTCAGCTGGCGTTATCAACAAAAATTCATCAGCTCTTTTTTCCAATGGAGATATATGATTCCAATCTCTGTGGATTAGTATATTATTATCATTTTAATTCAGTCTAGACTAGGAACTTCTGATGGCTTCATTTTAATGGTTTGTGCACAATTAAAATAATAGAAACAAATGCACCTCACTATGTCCCATGAATTGGTTATTTCAAGCATTGATTTTTTGCTAAGTAATCTACTAAGTTTGGTTTTATTGGATTGGTGACAAATGGAGGATTTGAGTAGTCTAGGAAAAGTACTCTAAGATTAACCGGCGCTAATTACTGTAGCAAGGAAATGGTGATATATTGACACTAGAGCGTAACTAATTTGAAGATATTCATGCACAAGAAACCAATCAGAGGAGATTTCTTGGTGAAGAATTTAATGATGGATTTATATCTTTGGACAAAAAGTATTTACATCCATTTAGCTTGTCTTCTTAAGCTAACTTTGCAAGAACAATGTCGGTATACAATTCTTGGGTACCTGTATTCAATGGATGAACCTTTTTCCCCTCAAATTTTTAGCAACATGGGTATTGCATAATTAACCCCTTCATGTTAGCATTTTATGATTATGATGGAGGAACACCAAAGAACAGCGACCTGATAATAGAACTGTATTTCCTTGTAAGTTGTGTGTTATGTTGTACAATGTTTATCAATACAAGCATACTGATGGTTCATTTTTTGTCTTCAGTTTCTTAAGCCTCTTGAGCTGTGTTATAGATCACTTTGTGCTTGCGGTGATCGCTCAATTGCTGATGGAAGACTTCTAGATTTCTTACGACAAGTTTTGACATTTGGGATTTCACTTGTGAGGCTTGGTATCAGGGAAGAATCGGATAGGCTCACTGATGTTCTAGATGCTATTACAAGGCACCTAGAAATAGGATCCTACAAAGAATGGTCAGAAGAGCGCAGACAGGAGTGGCTTTTATCTGAACTTAGTGGCAAACGCCCCCTTTTCGGACCTGATCTTGCCAAAACAGAAGAAATTGCTGACGTGTTGGACCAATTTCTTGTCATTGCTGAACTCCCCTCAGATAACTTTGGGGCTTACATAATTTCAGCGGAAACTGCCCCATCTGATGTCCTTGCAGTAGAGCTTTTGCAACGTGAATACCATGTCAAAAAACCTCTGAGGGTTGTCCCATTGTTTGAAAAGCTTGCTGATCTCGAGGCTGCACCTGCTGCCATGGCTAGGCTTTTCTCACTAGATTGGTATCGCAACAGAATCAATGGGAAACAAGAAGTCATGATTGGGAATTCTGATTCCAGAGAGGATGGTGGACGGCTTTGGGCAGCATGGCAGCTGTATAAGGCCCAGGAGGAGCTTATTAAGGTAGCAAAACAATATGGAGTAAAGCTCACAATGTTTCACAGCCGAGGTGAAGTTATTGAACAGGCATTTGGGGAGGAGCACTTATGTTTCAGAACACTTCAGCATTTTATAGCAGCAACACCTGAGCATGGTATGAATCCCTCTGTTGCACCAAAGGCAGAATGGCATGCACTCATGGATGAGATGGCTGTGGTAGCCACAAAAGATTATCGTTCTGCTGTTTTCAGTGAACCTCGGTTTCTAGAATACTTCCGCCTTGTAAGTATTTTTTCTAGTTAGGTTACTTTTTATTAGATTGTGCGATAAAATAAATCATATCTGAACACAATAAAACGTAAACTTTGGTAGATTTTTCTAGGGTAATTTACACTTAATGTCCCCAACCTTTCAACTTTTAATAAATTACGTCCTTAACCTTTAAGTCTACTCCTAGGGGTCCTCAACCTTTCCCAAAATCCCCAACCAGGTCTCTATAGACGGAATCCATCAACTTTAACCATTAGTCAACTCTTTGACCAGGGGCAATTTTGATAAAATACAAAAAATAAATATTCTAATTAAAAAAATAAATTTAAAAAAAGGAAAAAGCTAGGGGTGGGGACTCCCTGCCCCCCAACACCCACTACTATTTCCGGTAGCCAAGTGGCAGCCGGGGGGAGTCTCCCCCCTCCCCCCAGCTGCCATTTCTGGGAGCCCCTTCGGCTGTTGAAAATGGCAGCGGGTGTTTTGGGGGAAGGGAGTCCTCACCCCGACCTTTTTTCTTTTTTTTTTAAATTTATTTTTATTTTTTAATTAGAATATTCATTTTTTGTATTTTACTAAAATTGCCCCCCGTCAAAGAGTTGATTAATTGTTAAAGTTGACAGATTCTGTCCATAGGGACCTGGTTGGGGATTTTGGGAAAGGTTGGGGACCCCTAAGAGTAGAATTAAAGGTTAATGACGTAATCTATTAAAAGTTGAAAGGTTGGGGACGTTAAGTGTAAATTCATTTTTCTACTTAGTTTTCATTATTGTTAATGTTTTCTTGTATTGTTTATTTTTCGTTTTTGGTTTTTTTTTTTTGGTAGTATGAGTGGGAAGAATGGAGGGAGCCAATGCTTAAAGGAACTGCAGTTGATCAGCTTGTGTTAGAACTTGACCGACTTGGAAGACGGTTTGATTACCTAAGAAAAACGAAAAACCAAGAATATGATCAATTCTTGCTCAGGGACCTTAGTGCCACCAGACGTTCGCTGGTAGAGAAGATGGTCACCTTGCTCAGGTGCCCTCTGGTTTCAGATCCAATGGCGAATGCTTTGCTGCAAGTTACTGATCCTTCCTTCCGCAAGAGGTCTCAAAAAGTGATGCATGTGGTTCGGAGGAGCGGACATGATGATGCTGATGATTATGCAGACTTTATACATGCCATTGGAGACGACTCAAACATAACTGAACTTTGGTACCTAATGAAGTCCGCTCTCCTGGGTGGTAGCTTTAACACTATTGAAGTTGGACTAATGGTAGCTACCACTTATATGATGCGCTTTTATGAAAACCAAACATTCAATCACTCCTCTGGATACCAGCAGCATTTCTACCCCACTATTATTGAAGGGCCTCATGTACCAAAAACCAGAAGTGATCCTGAGAGCAGTAATCAGCAATCCAACCGTGGTGGAGCTTATTCATATGGTCAGGTATGCAATCTTGAACATTTCATTGTGGGTACTCTAGTGTATGCCACACATAGTAAATTTGGGTTGCGTGTACACAAACATAAAAACACACCTATACGCATACACAAAAATCATTTGCTAGATTTCACGGCTTGGAATGCCCGACTAAATTTATAAAATTGGAGAGAATCCCGTTCCATCAAGAGCTCAGTATGATAGTGAGTTGCATGCTGTGCTTGGGAAGAACGAATGACTCCAAATAAGAATCTATTTGATTCTCTCCCAATTGGTAATGTGTAGTGGTTTACTTCATGGGCAAGGTCTCTCCAGGACATCCCACCTGGAAAAGAATAGCGTAATAGAATAACAAGAAATACAGACAAAAGTAATTTCAATTTGCTTGTTCTTGAAGATATTTTATCATTTAGGCATATATAGTAGAAAATTGAGAATTCAGATTTGTTTGAATTTCAAATATTAGGAACAATGTAGATTAGAATTAATCATGTATTTTGTAATTGAGAAGAACTTCAACCAAGTTGCAGATGACAATGATCACCTTGGCAGAGATAAAAATCAAAGGAAACACATCCTTTCTTTCTCTTATTTCTTCTCTTCCTTCTCTCTAGACTTTTGATAAGCCCCATGATTATTACATGGTTCATTTGGAAAGGTAGAAATGATCCTAAAGCATAATCATATCCTTATGAGCCCTTGGGTGATTACTCTGAAATGCAAGAATCTTATCTCTAATCTTGAATGGAGCAAGATACTCAATTTTGAGGATTGGAAGGGGGATGAGCAGTTATTTGCCCATTGGAGCAGTCAAGAAACCTAGTTCAGTGCCTCCCATCCATCTATCTACTCTCATTATCTCCCCATTGGATATACATTTACTATCACCTCTCTATCTACTAGGAAAAGGAGTCTCTATGGGGGTGTTACACTGGTAAACATCAGGTGCAGAAGCAGCTATATTTCATTAAATCTACTATCAAATTTCCAGTTGGCTTGCTGCTTTAATGGCCTTAAATGAAGGGATGTCCTTATACTTTTCATCAAGCCCTACTCTCCCACACGCGTATGGATTCTCCTATATGCTTACGAAAGAGTTACCTTTGGTCCAATGATATTTTTACTCTCATATGTAAGTGGATCAGAGAAAGGTTATTGATTTGAAGATCTCCTTTTGCTTTAAATCCCATCAGCTGAATTTCTTATCTCGGTTGCTGTCTAAGGAAGCTGTAATTTATGATAACATTGATCAAGTGGTTGAAACCTTAACTCCTTCAGCTTTAATATGCACCTACCCTGATGAAGTCTTTATATTTGATGAAGGCTTTAAGGCTTCTATGCTCTTTATCCTATCTTCCACACATTGCCATGGAACCATATAATCCTTCCATTTTTCCCGTGTCTCAGAGGCTTCCCCCCATTCCTTTCTGTGGTGCAGAAGGGGTCACAAGTTAATGGAAAACCCAAAGCTCATATGTTTTGTGATGGCGTTGGTAGCTTCTGTTTCGATAGTGAAGAGGTTAACACTGATCTCGCTTTGTGTGAGTTTCGAGTGGATCCCTTACTGTTTCATCACTATGCTGAGAAGAATCCTCATGTCATAAAAGATATAAAGGTGGATAGTCTCAACATATCCCATCTTGAGGGAGCATTGTACGTTATTTTGTACCCTTTTGAATATGTTAAAGCCTGCTTCCCTAAACCTTCTGCCAGGAATGCTCTAATGGCATAAATTTGGAACAGTGGCATTTTTTATGAAGAGCATTTACAGCCTCCTACAGAGCCTTTTGGCAGATATTACAGAAGACTTCAAGATCCATACCGTTCAACATGCCCATCTCCCAAAACTGTTCTTGGAAAGGAAGTTAGTGATGTAAAACGTCAACAAAGATTCTGATCTCCTTGCTTTGTTTTTGCTGCTATCCGGCATGCAAAAGTTAAAGCCACGGTTGATAAATGGCAGAAGAAAAGGGGGCCAATCTTGATTTCTGTTTTAATGTTTGATGAATTGTGTCTTGTTGCAGTAGTTTTCTAATCCTTGTGTGTGGATCTACAAACTGCTTTTCCTTTTTTTTTTTTTTTACTACAAAGGTGTTGACTTGACGTCCCCCTTCCTTTTTCTTGGTTTTCCAAAGTGAAGACAACCACACTGATGCTCTTGGTGTTTTTCCCCAAAGAAAAAAAGAGAAAAATCAATCTAATGGAATTAAAAATTTTTTCCTTGGCCGAATTTTGATTAGAAGATTCAGCTTGCAAGAAGGGCTAATGGTTTGATATCAAAAATGGCAAATTGGAAGTTGTTTTATGATGATGAAGCGCGGCCTCATGTATAGCTATTTGTTTGTGCAGATAATAAGCATGGATATCTTTCGTAGACGTTTTGTGCTGGGTGCAGTGCTACTGTTGGCGCATCTGTTTACCGGCTATAACTTGTCCAATTACAACATTCAGTAGCATTCAGGGCTTCCGGTTTTTTCACACGCAATCGAGAATATTAGGCGTAACTCCGGTCGACTGCCCTTCAATCCACTGGGTGGTGTGCGTCGCCCAAGAACCCGCCCAACACATGCTCTGTTGTCCAACAGTCCAGTGCGTTCCCCATCAGTGCTTCCGGTTTCTTCACACCCCACGGGGACCGCCAGTGAATCTAGTCGAATGTTCTTCCAACCACTGGTTGATCTGTTTCGCCCAATACCCAATCCACTGCGTGCTCTCTTGCGCAACAGTTCCCTGTCAGGGCTACCGGTTTCTTCACACCCCACCCGATCCAGCCGTGGCCGTGCTCCAACATTCTCTGCAAAACAGAAGACTGTTCTTCTGGTGGTACTTATTCCATTAATTGTGCTGGCCTTCGAGAATATCAAAAATTATAGCGAGCTCAATCCTGCCAAGAGCCCTGGAGTAACCAATGATTGGTTCCTATTCATAACTTTTAACACACTTCTGTTTTTGTCGTGCCTTTGCGCGGTGACGTATGTTGCATGGTCCACGTTCGGCAGAGGCTGGAATGCTCTTCGTGGGAGATCCCTTCTCTTGCTCGTCATGGGCTCATTTCTCTTCATTTATGCCCTTATGGCGTACCGCTCATTTTTAGTAAACTAGCTTATTCAAATCGAGTTTGAATCAAGAAGGATTCAAATGGACTTTGAATCGAATCACCCAAAGTTTTTGCACTTAGAGAGTTTAAGTGCTTTTAAATTTCAAGTGAAGTGAGAAAAATGAGAAAAGTTAGTTCAGTTTGAGTAATGATGGGTTATTTATAAGAATGGGTATTTATTAGCGTATATCGTCCTTTTTTATCCTAATCGTTTATTGAATGTCCGGTTCATAATCGTTCCGTTTGTCTATGTCACGATTTGTTTGTTCTCTCTCTCTCTCTCTCTCTCTCTTTATGTTACCGTTTTAATGATACCTATCATTTTTCCTGACTTGTTTACAAGTGTTCTTTTATAGTATCTTTATAATTATTTTAAAATATTGATTCTATTATCATAAGCCCCTCACTTTCATCAAAAATGCTTTTAGTATTTTTGAAGAGAGTGACAATAATTATGGAAATCTTGATTCTATGATCACTGGCTTTCTAATTTTCTGCATGAATTTCCAACACATATTTTGTATCTTCTAATTATGCATCCATCTAATTGTGAATCCCACTCCTTCCCATAAAAATTTTCTTTTCCGACTAGTAATTTTGTTAATGTTTTGTCCATTTTTTTAATGATCAATTCTTTATGCTCGAGTTCATGCCAAAAAAAAAAAAAAAAACTCTTTGTGCTCGAGGGATCAATGGGTATCCTAGTAGATAAAAGCATAAAGCTAGTATCATTTTGAGTAATGCTATTTATCTCCAGTTTAATTGGTATTACAACATTGGGGGATGGATGGAAATGCATAATTACATGAGAGTATTGGATTATTCAACAACTAATAAATAAATGATAACTAGACTGGAAATCGGTGTTTAGTCTAGATAAATAGTATTATTCTATAATTTTATTCTTTCCATGGAAAATTTTATTTTTCCATGTACTCTTTTCCTTCACTCTTTGCAATTAAAAAGAGGCAAAAAAGGAATCTTTATGTCTCCATTTGCACCACTTATATATAGAGTTGGAGCATGAACTCCAGAATTATCACTTTATAGGCACTGCTAATTTGATTACTAGTCCCCTGGTGGGGGCAGAAGGGCTCAGATTTTTAATCGATGGCACGACATTTTAATAGCGTTATGTATTTTTAACTTTATTGATTTGTTTAATTATGATCTTGATCTTTTATTAGTTAAATTTATTACAAATTTTCATTATTAAAATTTTTAGGCTCTAATAATTGTGAAAATATTCTATTACAAGACAGTAAAATACTTATTTATCGGCAAGAATTTCTAAACAAGTAATAAGATAAATAACAAATATTAAAGTTTACCAATTATTTTAACTACATTAACAAAAAAAATTATATAAAAATGTGATTGGAGAGACTATTCATTAGTTAATTGAAATTTGAAGAATAAGAATGCACCATAAAAAATTAGGAGATATAAATAAGTTTTTAAGCAAAAATTGGCAATATTTATTATAAATATAAAATGTAGTGTCGTTAGGGGAAAAAAAGGTGTGAATATAATTCCTCGTAATAAAATAGGATTTGTTTGTGTCATTTATCAATATGTCCCAACACTCCCTCAAAAAAAAAAAAAAAAAGCCCCAACACTTTGTAGGAATCACCGTTACCGTTAACCCGTTTTTTTTTTTTTTGCTTTTCTTTTTTTCCAACATAGTTTTGGAGTGAATAGAAAGGAAAATTAATTAAGGGTATTGCTACTCGTTAAAATCTCTTGACAAAATAGGGTAACTTCACTATCTTATTTTAGATTACTTACTTATTTATTTCCTAATCACACACAATAATACATAGGTGTAAGAGCAATTCTAATGTTGGAGGAAAAAGCTAATGGGAAAAAAGTAGGGGGAAAAAGCTATTTTTGTTATGAATTCACCAACTTGTTCTAACAAGTTGTATGTTTGTGGTTGACTATTTGGATATATTGGATTTATCATATTCAATACCCAAATTAATTATAATACACAAGTGATCCATAATGTAAGAGGATTATCAAATGTGTAAGTGGTGACAAAAGACAAGAAGCAAGTGAATTATCTATCATACAAGAATCTATACAAGTTGATTATGCAAGTGGATCATCTATTAGACAAATGAATTATCAAGATGAGTGGTTTATCTAGCTAATAGATGCAAGTGGGGGACCAAGCAACTTGATCATCGGATTTACAACTTATAAGTTCATTATCAAGATTGTATATTATAAAATTGTATTCTATATATGACCATTTTGTCCCTCTCTTTATCTATAAATAGGAGGGGCTTGTATGTTTCATTTATTATCAACAACAAAAAGAGTAAAAATTTCCTCTCTAGTCTCTTCTTTTGTCATTATCTATATTCTTCAATATTGCATTTAGTTTATTTAGTTTTACAACAAAAAGTTTTATTAAGTAGACCAATATGATAAAAGTTAATTTTATTTAATATACAGTGTATACATACAGATGATAATAATAGGGGAAAGTTTAGGTTGATGAGTTTGACATCTTACTCTTTCAAAAGTTGAGTTTGGCCAATACAAAATTTAACGTATGATTTGGCTTGTGTGAAGCTAATACAATTATATGCCAAGCTTGAATGTAAGCTTTCTGTATTTAACAAAGTTAAATTTAATATTACACAACGTGAACTTTAAATTTAATTTCAATTGTAATTGGATTCTATTTAAATGGGTGTCAAATGGATTTTAACACTTTTATTAAATTATATGCATTTCCATGAAAGTAAAATGAATGCAAAAGTCGGGCACTTGACTACTTGCTGGTCTAGATTTAAAGGTTGTGGATGAAAGTGCAAATGAATGCAAACGTTGGTGACCTTTGCTGCAATTTGCCCTTTCAATTAAGTCCTCTCATTGCATGTTACGTCCTTCATCTTTGTATATTGTACTACTAAATCCCCAAAGTATTTAAAACTTACAAAGCTGATCATCTTACGATCCATTTTTGTACCAATAACATTTTAACGTGGGTTTTTTTCTTAAATATAATATGAATAAAACAACATTAAATAAAGTACACCAATGCGCACTTATACTAGATTAAAAGTGTCAACATTTATTTTCGATTAGCATATTTTTTATGGAAATATAAGGCCTATCTCCTACTATTATTCTTAAACAATTGAAGGCGCTCCATTGCAAGCTTATTAATAAAATAATGTAAAATTGCTGGTTGCAAATAAATAACAAGTTTTATTTAAACATAAAAACGTATGTAACCTTTTTTTCCCCTGAAGAGCGTAGAACTAATTAATACATCTTCATTTTCATCATAACATTTTATTAAACACGCGTCCAACACACTCTCACAAAGAGGAAGAAAAATGTACACAAATAGTAGCACATGTGACATGCTAAAGCAGTCTATATATACTTAAAAGTAGAATAATTTCCATTTCACTTTTTCTCACCCAAAACACTTACTAAATCGGGATATCTCATATTGGTCGTTAGTTTCCTATACTAATCTTGGCAATTGATTTATGTTTTACTTTTTAATTTTATTTACCTTTTTAATTTCTTACCGATTTATATATTCCCTTTTTATCTTTCATTTCCATTTTTTTCATTTCCTTTTTATATATTATTTATAGACATGTGTGATTTAACTATTATTATCACTATATTTTTTAATTTTTAATTTCAATCACCAAATCAGATTTCATTTTATCTAAAAATATCTATCTTTCTTTATCCATATTTTTCTTCTTTCATCTAACAGAACTCATTCTATATAAGAACTTTCTTTAATCTCTCTCACTCTATATTTAAACTTTTCACTCTTTATCTTGAGCAATTTTATTTTCGATCGATTTTCTTAATTTTTTGCTCCAATTTATCGCACATCGTCGAATAACTTTTGGATTAGCTCCAATATTGGCTAATGTTCAGAAAATTAGAACTCTTAGCGAATCGAAAAAGCTAACAGTCCAAAGTCATTGGACCAATTTTAATTAAATAATTGAAAATAAAATTAATTTTTACCTAAAATAATGGTAAAATTTTATTCCTTTTTTTATTTAAGAGTTATACAAAAATATGACTTTAGATATAGAAAGAGAATCCAATATCGATTATTTAGTGAAAAGAATTGAGAATGTACACATATAATAAGCTACTAAGAGAAAAGTTCACAATACAACCTTAATTTAAGGACCTTAAGCTTCAAAAAAGTTTAAAATTTTAAGGGATCATTATTGAAAAAAAGTTTATTGTGAACCAGTGAATCGTATCCGTCTTTATCTCATAATGTCGGATTGTTTTTCGGATTGATTCAAACATTTGCAAATATTCAGAAAATTAGACTGGTCATCAAACCCCAAAAGCTAACGGTTCAAGGTTATCGAACCGATTTTAATTAAATAATTGAAATTAGTTAATTTTTATCTAAAATAATGTAGAAAAAAGACATTTGATATTATAACTTTTTTGATCTTTACCGTTTAAAAAAATGTTAAAATTTTATTGTTTTTTAAAAACAATCCAAAATATGACTTTAGGCATAGAAACAAAATCCCACATCGGTTATTTAATAAAAAGAATTGAAGATGTATACATATATTAAGCTACTTGGAAAAGAGTTATGTATAATAGGGCCTTAGCTTATAGGCCATTGGAAATGTGACTTTGAAAATAAAAAGGGAATCTAACATTGGTTATTTAGTAAAAAGAATTGAGGATATATACCAATATTAAGATACTTAGAGAAGAGTTATGCATAATAGGGCTTTGGCTTATAGGCCTTGAGATTCCAAAAAATTTAAAATTTTAATGGATTATTATTAAAAAAAATTTATTGTGAACTAGTGAACCGTATCCGCTTTTATCTCACACCGCCTGATCGTTTTCCAGTTTGGTTCTAGTATTAACCAATTCCTGATATTTCCAATTGATTTCATCCTGTTTGGTTCCATAATTAACCAATTCTTGATATTTCCAATTGACTTGGTCATAAAAGATCAGTTTTTTAAACACTGATTAATTTATATTAAAATATTAAAATATTTAGTCTGTAGAAGGTGTATGTTATGAAAAAATAGATATAATTACTACATATTATAAGAGTTTAAAAAAAAAACAAATGAGACAATAAATTACAAGTGCATTTTGAAAAAAAAAAGTTGGTATTCACTTATAGACAATTTTGTATAGATATTGCAAGAGTGATAAATTGAAAATGTCTGAAAATTATGATCTGTGGGCCAAACAACAAATTCTACTATACATGTTGTAATATCGTTCATCATTTATTCTAGCTTTGTTTATCAGATGTAACATATTTTCCCATGTTTTATACACTGGCAACCTAATACAAACTCCAAAAATTTTCTTCAATGTTTTTCTTAAGTTTTTTTTTTTTTTATGTGTAGATTATTTTTTATCATTATTAATGAAAGATATCGTATTACGGGTAGTACCTATGTTGTTTTTCTTTACACACACATACACGATCAAATATTATATTTTAAATCTTTTTTATACAATCATGTTTAATTTTCTTGAATTACTTATATCATCTGATATTATCATCCTGTGTAGCACACAGGTGAAATAACTAGTATTTCTTAAAGGTTCTTTACCATGCATCAACTGCAATTTCCCATGCTTATATTTTTTTCCCCACAGGGCATGTTTTAGCATCTTTTCACACGCTACCCTCTTTCAAATACTAGTCGAAAATCAACACCACTGGGAGATTATACCAGTGACATTCCAGTATTGCAAAGATTACTAGGTTCCAGATAAGAAGAGGTAAAACCTTATAGTCATTAGAGTAATTTAGGCATCACCAGACACATGTAGAAAATAACCTCTCCCGAACAAAGCCAAACAGTGTTAGTGCTACTGCGGCTACAAAAGTATTGGTATTGAAAGAAGAAGCAAAGATAAAGCTTCATTTGGTGATATCTTGAGTACAAGCAGCATGTAAAAGATAGACAAACAACATCAAGAAAGTGATATGAGGCCATAGTTTATACGAGAATTTGCTAAGTATACACCTACATGTATGATGGATTGCAGCCCAAACCTAACAAATAAATTGAACCAGGGTAGAAACAATTAATCTGTCTGATTGATGATAACATTGCATGTATAAAATAAACATAGGAGATTATTTGCAATTAGGGCAGTTTTTCTTGGGTACCAAGAAAGATGTTAAGGCTCATGATGTGATCGGGATCTGCCCAATTTTCAATTGGAATGGAAATGAAAATAATAAACATGGGAATTTTTGTGTGGAGTGCCAAAATACACATTTGGAAGCTTTTTTGGAGCTAATTTATATGAAAATTAATGAATCACGCTAAAATGGGAGAAACCACAACGACCGAGTTTGATTTTGATGAGAAGAGGTAGAGTGAAAGATATTTAATCGAAGTTGGGGATCGACCAAGCGAAGAAACTGACATTGAAGGTTGCAAAACGACATGAAAAGGAATTTTTGGACTAACCTGGAGCAAATTTGGAAGTTCGAGGACCATGGGAGTAATTTTCTGCAAGGGGTTCGCATTTTGAACTATACAACCGGAATCACATCCATTGTGCCCGCAATAGGTATCGGTTGTGAAGTCAATGTGCTCTGAAGTTTTTGTTGTAGCCTTGCGGGCAGCTGCGATTGCCTCCAATGAAGAAATGCTGCACAGCATTGCGGTTGCACCGCTTAAAACATGACGACCACAATCTACACTAGAAATCAACATGCAGTTACTCTTTTTTTGGAATTCAAATTTTATTCTTTTCTTTTCCATTTTCTTTTGTAATTACTTTGGTTCCCATTTAGTTGGTAGTATATATAAGCCCCATATATCACTTAAGAAAAATAAATAAATAACTTGGAACATGAATTTGACTTGAATGAAATTTCAACTTGGAGATTATTTATCCTTCTTCATTTCTTGTGTTTGTTGTTCTAAATTTTTAGAACACAGCCAACTTCAAGGGCGAAATTCCTTGTATCTTTTATCCTATATTTATGGTGCTTAATTCCATTACTCTTGAGAATTAGGATTTTTATCCTAATTTTCTTCGGTTAGAGTTCTTGAGTTCAAAATAAATCTATCTTTTTACAAGTCTTTAGATTTCTTAGGTGAATTCCAATCGAGTGTGGGAATTGATAGTCAATATACCGACGGGTCCTTATCAGCTCAAATAAACTCCAACCTCTGTATATGTGGCACTAAAACACAGTTTCAGAGCATGTAGAAGAAGACCAGAGAGACGTCTTGCAAAAAGAAGAGGCCACGCGAGAAAAGATAAAATAGACGTGAAGAAGTCAAGAAGAAGACTTGAAGATTGATCGTTTTTCTTCTTTGACTTCTACTGTAATAACCAACGAGTTTCTAGCAAAACCCAGATAAAAAATAGTAGCAAAATGCAATGTATAGTCATACTTATATAAGATAATTTGTTGATTTTATGGTATATTACAGCGATACATACTTAGTCAAAAGACTAGTCTCTTTACTTGTACAATAATGCAAAATAGAATAGATATTTATCTACCTAACCCAACTACAGCCATTCCCTCCCATTTTCTTTTCAAAAGTATAGAGTTATATATAAAAGCTTCACACTTCTGCAAAGATAGAAGCCGAGAAGAAGACTTGAAGTTCTAGAAGCCAACTTAAAAGAAAATTTTTTGGCCTTGTGTGCGCCAAGTTGGTGTGAGAACAAGAGAAAGCACAACTGTGTTATGTGAAGACCAAGAAGAAACAATTGAAATTCATGTAAATCTCGACAACCTATGAAATCGTGATCAAGTTGCAATATCTCAACATTCCATCGTCTGGTTGGCATGAAATTTAAAAAACTTCTTCACAACTCATTGTTCTTCAAATCCAATGGTCATGATCAAGATCCAACGGTCCAGTTAGGAGAGTCTGTGGTACTTTTCCATTGTGTTTGAAGCAGTGTTCTAAGGATCTCCATTACTAAGGTAGTTGCTCTTGTCAATATTTGGCATATCTCTAGTATTATCTAGAGAGATTGGTTGTACCCAATTATGGTGGGAGATTATAGTTGAAATGTAGAGGCTTGGTGTTGGAGTCACGGATGTAGGCACATCACTGAACTACTTTAAATTCTTGTTTTTGAAGTCCAGTTCTCTATACAATTTTAGTAATCCTTGTACAGTTCTATTCTACCCCCTGCTATAAGAGAGTTAAGAATGCTATAAAGATAATAAATTTCTAAACTGAACTGTATGTGGATAAATTTCATGGGGTTGGCCTTCTTTAGTTATTCCTTCATGGCATACCTCATTTGAAGCGAGCTTTATTTGCATCGGGCCATGAGTTACCTACTTTGATACCACTTGTAACGACCTGGCCGTGAGCTGCACTTTCTCGCTCCCCCTGCAAGGGTTTAGGTGTGGTGATTATTAATGTGTATTATTTTTCATTTTAGAACTGTCAAAGTTTATGGCTTAACTCAATTTATATTTACAATTTAAGTCCATATTAAATCTACGTCATAGAGTTTCAGTGTTCGTCCAAGAGTTAGCAAAGGTCTTGTATAGGCTCTGTTTCAATGTCCATTGGCAGTGACGAGGCGGTAGACACTGCCTCGTGTCTACTGAGGCAGACACTGTTTCAAAGGTTAGCAGTGACGAGGCGGTCATTCCCCATAGGTCCTGACTCGATAACATTGGCATGTAGACACCCGTGTCCGAGGCTTCCCGAGAGCTCCTTTCACATAGTTCCAAGCACCTACAGTTTTGAAAACATGGAAAACAATTAATATATAATATTCAGTGAGAATCATTTACACATGCAAGTTTTTCTTTTAAAAATGTGAGTTTGGTTCCGAATTACATCATAGACCTGTCTTACCCTGAGCGCTCAATATAGCTGGCTTGGTTATAACATAACATGAAGTTTGATCATAGATCACCTACGTGCCTCACAAAACCATAACTGATTCTGAAGGTTTGATCATCGATTACCTTGGTAGCCTCCCACAACCCAAATTGAAGTGTCTTGGCACTAAACATTTTATGTACCGAACATAATTCTATTCTGAAACTGATGGGGAAGATCTAGATGTAATTTCTTTTTCTTTTGAAAGCACTTGTGCTTTTGTTTACTATGCAAAACATGAAATATTGCATATAGAATCATTATGAAGCACAAGAACATGTAATACATGGATATTTCTTAAATATTTTATAAAACACATGGTAAAGGGTGTAAAGATCACTCACGTTTAATCCCTACTTGGGACTTATTAATTTCTTCTTTTCTTGCTTCCTCGTTCTTTTGCCCCTTCTTGCCTTCGAATTTTCCCTCGTCTTCTTAAATTGAAATGTGTACCAAGGAGATATATTACTTATTTAAAATTGTGTATTATTTTCCCTTATATGTGAATGATGCACACTATTATAGAATTCTCTTGTGTGTAAAGTATATAGTTGGGTAGTTGAGAGGACAAATTGAACTATAGGCTAAAGTAGAAAGGCCAAGAATTTATTTCTAGTGGGGGGTTGGGGGTGAGAGAGAGAGAGAGAGAGAGAGAGAGAGAGAGAGAGAGTTGGTGTAAATGCATTGCAAAATCAACTCATATTTATAGGAGTTGAAATCCTCTGCATTGTTGACACTTGGCAACAATGCATAGATTTCCAGCTTTAACCAAATTAAGCCTTGCACCTCTTTGTCCCATATGATGGCCCACCACATGGCAACAATTGTTGTTTTTCTTTTTTTTTCCCCCTTTTGTTTTGTCTTTTTATCGAGTTGTAATTCGACCTAATTTTAAAAAGTCAAATGATGTCCAATTAGAGAGTTCTTAGTGTCCTTGCAAAGCTCTTGGAGAGTACTATATCATAGTATCTTGAAAACTTTAAAATCATTAACAGTAAGAAAAGTGAGGACATTCTAAAACGATCGACTAAAGTCGTATATTACAAATATTAACATTTTTGCATTTACTTTTTCTCTTTTCATCACTTAATCGTTAAAATAATGTACTAGTTCTACTCAGCAATAAAAAGAGTCATAATGTAAGCATGTGAATTTTGCTGGTCGTTACAGGATGTGAAATCTTTTTCTGTTGCTCATCATATGGTTGGTCCTCCTTGCTTTTGCCCTTACATTATATTGCTTAGTCTCCATTCTAACACCAGATATATGACATCATATGGTGTGCTATACGTCTAGTGTTAAATCAGTTTTAATATACTACTTAATTTAAGTTAGTTTAATTTGCATCGTGTGATCACAAAAACTACCAACTGCTGCGACTTCAAGATAATCTATCTGCACTTATTTTTTTGTTTACATCAGGATTAATGTTAAATATTTCACATTCTCATGTATCCAATCTTTTCCAATAGCTTGTTCTATGAGTAGAATTTTTGTTTAGTATGTTGTCTATTTTGTGATGATCAATCAAATTCTTTATGCGCATATTTGCATCTCATAGGCACTACTAGCTCCCTGGTGGGGTAGGTCGGCCCACAATAATAAAATGGTATATCTGGAATCATTTGTATCATTTACCATACTTTATAGATAAAACTGATCTACTACCATATGTATGGTGCCATATAGCCATGTGGCGTGCCTGTAGTGCGCCTCGATACACACTATATGATCATATGGCACCATCTGATGTTATAACATATAGTATTAGATTAGAACTATTTTATAGGAACTTGTGTAAGTACGTGTGATACACATTGTAACGACCTAACAACAAACATGACAAATTAAATGGTTAACATTGAAAATAGAAATGTATCAGTTAATTGTCATTAAGTTCCAAGAAGATATTGACAATATGTTTCTGGACTATCGATACGACTATATATATAGTATACTAAATGAATTTAACATATGGTGGAATTGGGATGCAACAAAGCAAGTTAGCAAGCAGGTGACACATTGGGCATTACACACATGATCAATGGCAGAGTTAAAGGTGGCCACCCCGATCCCAGCCAACCTCGTTTTTGAAAAAAAAAAAAAAAAAACATATTTTTTCCCTTTGAAAAATTTACAAAAAAAAAATAGTCTTTCGGCGGTCTCATCAAGTTTCGACTATCCATTTGACCATCTTCGGGCAACGCCAATGAACATGATGCATTTGAAATTTTGAATTTATTAGCATCATAAGTAATTCAATTTTTTTAACTGCATTTTAAACGCAGGCCTTAAACGTATCAATTTTAAACACTTCTAAGACTCATAAGCATTGGTTTAAACGTTGGCTAATCTTCCCAAACTGATTATACCAGCAAGGCCTTGGAATGATTATATTAGTCATGCATCAAGCACTAATGATGTAAGATAAAGATGGCTGAAAAATTTTAGGGGTTTTCAAACGAATTTTTAGAATTAAAAAAAATCAGTACTTCTAAGAAAATAGATCAGGCTCCGATTTATAGGTGAAGTAGGGTCCTGTGATTGGAGATCAGGCTCTGAAATCGGAGTCTGATGTATTTTCTTAGAAAATTCATAAACAGAATACTCTTATTTGGAGTAAAATAGGCAAAACAATATGATGACGAATCTTGACCACCCAATTGAATTTTGATTTGTTGGCTCTTATATATAGTTAATGGAGTGAAGTGACAATTAGTGATAATAAAGTGATACATATAAGATAGGCCTACCTAAAAATCTCATGTCGGCAACCTATAGAGAAATAAATAGATAAATGAAAGGAAAAACATCTTAAGAAAATGCTCACTCTAAAAGGGTGAGTATGACATCTCTCATGAATAGCGAACTCAAGTTATATCTCGGGGGATTTTCAGAAAACCAATCATATATTTGACGATGAGTCCTGGCTTCACTCTTTCAAGGAATAGTGATTACTATTGTTGTTCACTTTTTCTTTTTCTTTTCTCCCCTTCACGGTGAGTGCTATTTATACATATAAGATGTACATAATTTATACACTCTCTTGGAGACATTTAAGTAAATGCAGGGGATGTACATGAAAATTTTGTATACTTTTTAAGTACAAATAATATTTCTCTTTTTTACCCAACGCATTTTTGGAGGCAATAACATTAATTAATAATTGGAGTGGTGATAGAAAAGAAAGAATGGAACCACATCTACAGTTTAGTTGGCATCACTACATTAGAGGATAAATAGATATACATAAATTCATGGGAGTTTTTATTTATTCAATGACTAATAAGAAAATGATAATTAGACCAGATACCAATAAGAAAATGACCAATAAGGAAATGATAATTAGACTAATAAACAAATGATAATTCTTCAATTTAGATAAATAACATTATTCATTTGAAAACAAATTAGATTCTTGAGGAAAATTTTTCTTAAATAAAAAAATGAAAAACTCCCGAGTCCCCTTTTTTTTTTTACAGGACCCTAGACCCATTTTAAGTATATTTGCTCTCAATTATAAAAATATAATTATAATATGTGTGGTCTCACCAAGGTCTTTCCACTTCCAGCTAGTTCAGAAGTTCTCTTTAATGGGACCTTATCGAGTTACTATTCATCTCTTGTCTTCTTGCATTTGTAAGATTGGTCTAGTCTTTTTGATAAAAATTATCTAGCACTGTTAGGTTTTTTACTACCTAATAAAAGTGGGGTGAGAATGAGAAATAATTCATATATGTTTTTACTATACAGCCTTGGACTGAATTATATTATACACACTCCACAATTGACAACTAGACTGGCTCAAAAGTGACTTAGTGGGCCATCTAGAGATATAGGCTTCAGGCCGGATGTTGGAAGGACAACGATGATTACACTATAAAAGCGTTACCCTATACTACTATAGAAAAACACAATAAGCGTCGGTTGTATTGATGAATACGCGTCACTTTTGACAGTGATGCCTTTATCAAGGACGTGCAATTAAAGGTGCATGTGTGGGTTGTGCGGTGACGCCTGAAGTTAACAATAGGTGTCGGTTGTACATTAACAACCGACGCCTAAAGTTTATTTTAAAAAAAAAATTAAATCAAATAAAGAAAAGATGTCGGTTGTTACTATAGAACCGACGCGTATACTTTAGACGTTGGTTGTACAATAACAACTGATGTCTATTCTCTCTCTCTGTTTTTTTTTTTTTGCCCTAGAATCACCAACAATTATAATAAACATACTTATTCTCCTGAATGAGATGTTCCAATAATTTTATCAATGCAATGAATAGGATGCGTAAGAAAAATAGAAAATGCTCAACAAGTTTCAACTTAATAAACACGAAATGATGGTTTCAATGAATATACATTTGGCACAATCTAGAATTTTCATTTCTGATTCATCTTCAAAGGAAGCTAAACTTGAATCTAATGACAAAACCTTCCACAATAAATCACACACTTCTAGCTGTCATCTCTTGGAATCTTTTGTATGACCCTTGTTTCTCTAACTTGAACTTCTCATGGCAGTTCTAGATGAAAAATCAGCCACTGGTCGATTTCGTTACTGGCATTCTCCACACTGCTGACACCCTCCTCCTCAAGCCAAAGGAGGAAGAAGAAGAAGAAGAAGTAGTAGTTTTCATGGAAAAAAACATGAAGAGAGTTGAGGGTTTTGAGAGATGAAGAGGCATCAATATATTCTTTTTCTCTGGTTTTGGAGGAATCAATAACGCGTCTTGCAAAAGAGAGGATTTTATAAAGGATTTTACACTACTATAGGTGTCGGTTCCTATCATATGAAAATTCAAAATTCATATGAATTTTGAATTTTCATAGGAATAGGATATGAATTTTGAATTTTTAGAGGAATAGGCGTCGGTTCCTATCGCCTATTCCTATCCGAAATGCAAAATTTGAAATTTATAGGAATAGGTGTCTTTTCCTCGAGGAACCGATGCCTATTGTTTAGCTAGTGCAATACAAATCGGTTTCTAGTAGAAACCGACATGTATTGGTTTGCCTAAATTTTCAAAATGCCACCGTTTTTTCTTTGCGCATCGCTTTTTGAGCAACCCGACATGCATTCCTTTTTTTTTTTGTCTATTCTGTTGTAGTGCTAATTCATTTTAGGGGGTCATTGTGTTGAACAGTAAGTGGTGACAAGTTGTCGCCTCCCATTGTGTTGTCTTGTGGAGTGGTACCTGAGCCCTGACCTTCGTGGTCTGCCACTACTGTGCACCGGGGGTGGCGCCGATGACTAGAATCTGACAGGAATGGCTGGATATGAGAGGCGATACGGGAATTGTCGTTCCATTTGTCCGTTTTGCTGTGTTGTTGATTTCTCGTAATTTCATGTAGTTTATTAGTTTAATATTGTTTTTTCTTTGTGTATATGAGGGCTAAAACCCTAACAAGTGGTAGCAGAGTTTAGGCGGCAATCCAGGTGCAAGAAATCAACTAAAGAAGACGGACGATAGGAGAAATGAGCGCGCAGAAATTGTGAAACATGCCACCTTTGACAGCTTATAACTTTTAGCTCTTGAAGACTTTGGATGATAGGAAACCAGATCCAGACTTCTGGTGATGAGGACTTTGCATCTTTCAGTCACGTGCAATGATCAATGCTCTGGCAGAGGCTCGTGACTAGAGCATACAACTGTGCTACAGGAGGCTTTGACTGGCTAATGAAGTAGCGTATGGCATCCGATGGCTGCGCAGCTGGTGGTATTGAATTCGTAGTTTTGTGGGCTTTCCAACAGTACCAAGTTTGTCAACAAGTTTGTCAATTTTGGACACCAAGAGTAAAAAGTCAAGAAATAGATTTGTTGTCGCACAGGTTACTGTTGGCAATAAATTTCCTTGCGGCCCTGATGGAGTGTCCAGCAGTGTTTTAAGGCGATTTTGGTGGCGTTGGACTCCTTTCTAGATGGGCTTTCTATAGAGTTCAAGTTTGTAAATTGTGCACACATAAATTGATTAAAGTACTACAATAGTGTGGTTTAGAAGCACGGTTTGGTTTGATGGATTGGCGCGCGATATGGTGCTCGTGTTTGGCCTTGGTGGTTGGATTGAACTCATCTCTCCTATTGTTCAGACAGGCAACTTGGCTAATTCGTTTTTAGTTTGTGCACTGCTGGATCATCGTGTGAGGTGATCGACAAGATTTGGTGGTTGCCATGGTTTGGTAACCATTGCAACAATCCTAATGATTCACGGTCCAAATGATATTTATTCTTCTTATTCGAAGAGCTTTTACACTTCACTTCTAATCATTTTCGAATTGTGTTTAGTAATTTCACTAAGGCTGTTTTGAGCTGAATGTTATATAAAAATGGCGAACTCAACTTTTATCTTATTTAATTATTTATGTTTTATAAATCAATTGTTGATTTGTAGTACAATGATTTGTGCAAAATAAGGGCTAGTTTTATTTTATTATATGATTTTAGCTTGTTACAGTTATAATTTTGTTATTAAAAAAGTTTAACTATAATTTAATTTTCATATAATTATATTTAGTACGCTCTTCCGATCTTACAATCCGATCAACCGATCTGACGTGAAAGACCACCCTTCTACCGATCCGATCTAAAATTACGATCCTAACAACATTGGTCCCATTTTTTTTAGAACTTGTATCGAAGTTACTGATGGCCGACAAATTACAATGTCCAAATTAAGTGTTGACAAGAAGTCCAACAACTTTTTGTTTGTTTGTCATGCCTAATTGGCTAACACGTTCTAGTTAACCTATTTGCTAACATTTCAATTAATTAAACAAACAGGGATACCACCATACTGAAATTTTCTACTCCTCATATGTGTCTTATGTAACTTCATTTAGACACGCTATGTAACCGATAAACCATGTAGCATATTAAGTGTTACAACAACAACAACAATATGGGTATTAGAAAGTTGTTGTATAAATATAATCTCGATTAGTATCCGTGCTCTATGAACCGCGTGTTGTATATTAGCATGTATATTAACTGCGCCCTGTTGTATATGAACCGGTATATTCATATTCACTAATAGAAAATGTTTTGCATCTCATGATCATCAGGAAACTAATCGAATGCCGTGTTCAATAGAAAAAAATAAAAAAGAAATAGTTTCGCATGATAAAAGTCATGAGTCTAAATGTTCACATTCATGGTCAATTCTGGTAATGATATGGATCAACGAAGGGGTAGGTTGCAACAATATATCAACCCTGCATTGAAAAATGTATATGCTTTATCCTTTCACTTGCATTAGAAAAATATAAAAAGCACAAATTGTATATGAAGGAAAATTTTTAAAAACCTCTTAAAGATTTTGTAACAAAACTTCTAACTCGTGTGGTGTGTATAGATGTTTGCCACGTGTAGACCGCGCTATTTATGTTTTGTAATTATTCAGTGAACTACTTTATATATGCTGATATATATAGTTATATTTAAGCGCCATACATATGGGGCCTTATAGTGCCAGACAACTACGTAAATCACATGAAAGAAGTCAATATTGGTTTTCTTTCCCATCTAGTGATATATTGCGCTAGACAAGTGGCGTTAGATCAAATTTATATACACATATATATAATTTCTAACTTGCTAGATGAATTTATTAAGTGCAGTCATAGTTAGATGATGAATATAATGTATGCATATTACCTAATTGTGTTATTTATGTATCCTTAATTTTATAATTTGCTGCTTATTTGATCTTAAATATTATTCTTATCTATGCTGATGTATGCCTTATATTTATCCATAGTTTTTTAGATAATGCGGAGGTTGGTATAATGATCACTCACAACACAAATTTATGGAGACATGAAAACCTGGCAAAATATGCTCAAATTGTGAGTTTACAGCTACAAGTAGTCTTTGCTTCCATCTTGGATGCCTATTTCAGCTGCTTTAAACTGGTGATTTGGTCCGCTATCAGTTTTATCATTGTAAGTCAAACATATAATACAATCCTTACGCAGCATATAATTAATAAGACAACGTACACTTGCATTTAGCTTCATGCACTCAACTTGTGCAGAGAAGCCATGTTGGATGCCTTTGCAACAACATAAATGGTTCCTTTTGATTTAACTAAGGACTATAAAATAAATCATATTATTATTATTATTAATTCCTATTATAGTATTTCATATTAAAACATTATTTTTTTTATAAAGTGCCTCTTTCATTTTTTTCCTTATCAAATTTTTGTCTTTGTGGTATGATTAATTTTTTTCCTTTTGGCTTGATTACTAACAGCAAATTTAAGCTTCAAAAGTGGTCATTATTTAGTTTTTTTTCTTTAAATAATAAAATAAATTCTAATTTTTTACTCAATAGCTTTACGAAGCCTTTTTATCTCAATATTAATGTCTAAATGTTTTAACAAATGAAATTTTAAAAATTTTAACGTTGCTATATATATATATATATATTTTTTTTTTTTTTTAAAAATGGGTACCTCTGCACACCCCTCAGGGCTACCTTTGATGGGAATTAAAAGCATGAAAAGCAACAACTTGATGCACAGGCCATCATAATTTCGTAGAGTTTCTCCAACATTTCAACAAAAGATTACCCTCAAAAGTGCTTTTATAGCATTTCTACCCAGGAAAATATATTGATACTACACTTTTTTATAAATGCATTTTATATACATGTATGGGGCATGAACTTTATTTATAATTTTTCCATTTACACTCATGTTTTTATCACATTCTTTTTTACATTTTTTTATGAGATAGTATTTCTTAATTCAAATAATAATTTCTATCCAATCTCCTTTATTATGTGACTTCTAAACGATGAAAAAAAATTAGTTTGCACTTAACTATGCCATTTTCTTAACTTATTTAAGGTATTTAGAGACTTTTTGAACAAAATTTTTGAATGAGCATCTTCGTTATATATAAGATATTCCAGTTAATAGAAGGTCAAGAAAAAAAATATGATGAAAAGTTAAGAGCATAAGTACAATAATTAGGAAAACCTAAGGATATGCTATGCAATTAGAAATGTGGTGTGGTTATAAAAAATAGTGATGTCAATATAGCCACCATTTTACCCTTAATTATGAAATTTCATCATGGTAAAAGGTCTTTTTTTTTTTTAATTGTTGAAGTTGAAATGTTTCATATTCTATTGTGCACTAGTATCTACTACCTTCGTCCCCTGAAAATAGGCCCAAATCAACAATTCTCATAGATTAAGAAATGTGATTTAATGTATTTGGAAATTGAAAATGTACACTTAATTCTTTAAGGTAATTATATTCCCACCAGATTTTAATTCATTCACTACGTTATAAATACACCACAATCAATTGATATTTTTACTAGGTGCACCACTATCAATTGACATATATGTCTATAAAATTAATTATTCATAATGAATATGAAACTAGTAAAACATTTATATATTTTTAAAGATATTTATTGACTACGTAATCTTTTCCTCTACGCATTATTTATAACTCGAAAAATATACAAATTGGATCTTAAATCGAAACTCTCGACATAAGTATTAATACGAGCTAATTTACAAGATCGAACTGCCTATATATCTCTATATACAGACTCAAAAATCTATCTCTCAAACTTTTCTTTTTTAAAAAAAAGGACTATTTTTCAAACTTAATTTAATAGAATTCTATATCATCTATAACTTCTAGAATTAGATCTATTTTATTTATTTATTTTTTTTGCAAATATCTATTTTATTTATTTGATTTCCCTTTAAAATTAAAAGTAATTAATAAATATTTCAACCTTTCCGATCAGTCAATTAAATTTTTGCAGTTTGTTTTTCAAAAATCTTCTAATTTCCATCAATTCAGTCCCCAAAAAATTGGGCATTTCATTTAAATCAGAACAAAATTCATTTATTATTTTTTATTTCAATCACATGCTCTTAATAGTATAAATAATTTTAATTAAATACAATATAATTCTGCAATTTTCTTTGTTACGACAACTTATGACATTTATCAATATATAAAAGTAAAATAAAACTTGAAAAGAAAAAAGAAAGAAAATGAACTATTCATTATTATTTTATTAATATATAAACTGGCTTACAAAAATTAAAATATTAGAATAAAAAATGAAATTTTATAAAAAGCTTGAAATCATTCGCTATGAAACTACTGCAGAAGTATGACATTCTAAATGTGAAGTGTTTAAGAAAAATAAATTTTAGAAGTTAAAGTTGTGGAGTCATAATTGTAAATTAAAATTATACTAAGAAATTGTTTTAAGAAGAAATTAAAAAACTATTAAAAAAATTTGACGAAAGAAATAGAATTAAGATAATTATGATTGTGGTGTGAGAAAAAAATACTTTTTAAAATTAAAACCAAAAAAGGGTTTTAATAAGAGGTTATTGATGTAATTTCATTTAAGAATAACTAAGAGAATAAGAAAAATGTGGTGTAGAGATAAATTATTGTAGTGGGAATATAATTTCCCAATTCTTTAATCCACAATCGTCTTGGCATACATAGGACACAGGGAGGCCTAACTATAAATAGCAGTTTTTCGTTAATTGTGGGCATTCAACTTTTTGCAAGGACTCTTTCCGTTCTGGACTTCAGACCTGTACCAACTTCTGCTTCCAACATTTTACGTGGGATTGGATGGTGCTAATGGTTGTGTCTAAAGCAACAAAAGAGATATCATTAAAAGTCTAATAGTTGTGTCTAAAGCGCAAAAGAGATATCATTAAAAGTGTTTGAGTGGCAGAGCCACTTGGGGAGCCCATGAGTCCCTAGACCCCGTTGTCCCTTGAATTTATTTAATTTATTATTATTATTATTATTATTATTATTATTATTATTATTATTATTATTATTATTATTGTATATGTTAGGTTTGAGTATTCTTTTTCTTCGTTTTAACTCTTTTCTGTGAATATGGTAGATTGCAAATAAGAAAATTAAAGAAAAATTTGAGACAAAAAATAATTAGAGTGTGTTTGATTAGTAAGGATTTTCCATGGAAAATGAGATTTTCCACCTAAATTTATACTTTTATAGTGTTTGATTTACATTTTTCTCCATGGAAAATATTTTCCATTTTTTGGTCACGTGACTATATTTTCTTTGAAAACAAGGAAAATATTTTCCTATGGGGGTGTAGGTTTTTTGTTTTCTAGATAATTTATATTTTTTCCCGGGAATTTCACTTCCAATCAAACACATTATAATTTATTTTTTATGGAATTCAATTACCGGCAATTCAATTGACAGGAAAATATTTTCTTTCCAACTAAATTTCATACTTGTAATCAAACGCACCCTTAGTTCATTTGCTTTATTATTGGTTAATGGTAAGTATTCATCACATAGTTCTTTATTCTATATAAAATTCAATTATCTAACTTGACTTCAATCTTGCAACTTGAAAATTTAAATATGTCCAACCTATTCCCTTATGCAAAGTTTCAGTGGGCTTAAATCATTAAATAAATAAGCTAAAATTTTGTTTTGTATTGGAATTCAAACTATAAAAACTTTCAAAATCATCTTTGTTTGAGATTATTTTATGATGTTTCATGTTTATGTGCATGAGATAATTGTTTTTTTACATGTAAAAAATTATCATTATTCTTATGTTTGTATAAGTTTTGTTCTGAGAAAGAAAATAAAATAAAATAAATCGCATACCAAAAGGGTTCTCATTTTGACATTGCCCCCCCCCCCCCACACTAGGTTTTCTTCCTTGCTCCGCCATTGTTTTCTCGATGACTAACTGATGGAAAGGGATATGCCTAGCACAGAAGAGGAGGAAGAAAGAGCTCATAGCCGTAGGCCCCTAGCAATATCTGGTGGCACTGTGTGTCCATCTTGGGCTCCAGTGCCGCTATAGTTTTTGCTTATAAATAAATAAATAAATATATATATATATATATACACACACACACAATCCTGGAAACTGCTTACCATGATATCAACAATTGCAATGTTGGTTACCTTCTTTTTTTCTTGTTAGGGGTCAAATTTTATAAGTGCATTGAACCAACAGGCAAGCCAATAATGGAGGTTCCATTTGTCATTATAAAAGCAATTACAAATATAATTCTGGACTATTTGCATACTCCTGACGAACATTTTGAAAAATATGAGGGTGTTACACAAATTTCCCCTCACGTATGTTGGCTCAGGTAAGCCCTCGATTTCTCTTTCTAATGCTATTCTATCAATATTGCTTCAAATTAATTCATCACCATTATATAAAGAATGTCTTCATTTTTAAATCAAGATGATCGATGCCAGTACAGTTGGTTGACAAAACTGCCATCAAGGGGCATGAAGAGAGAAGGGTATGAATGATTCGTCCAAGACGTTGCCCTGTTTCACAAGTGACTGAAAGTGAAATTGATATTAAGGATGCTTCCTATGCGTGTGTCTGTCCCTTTCATCACATATAGTATAGCAAAGGCCACAGGGGGAACTTATATTCTGGAACAAGCTTTCTGTTTCGATGGTAGTATATCTGAGGTTCTTTTAATTTCACTAAAGGACTTGTCAAGCTTCATAGCTGGATTTATATGCAACTTAGTGATTGAGAAGTTCGGTAATGAAAGGATGAACCATTCCTAGTGAAGTCTAGAATGGGCCTCGTATTTATACATATGAATTTATCCTGTAATGTAGTGATACCAATTAGACTGGAGACTGGATAAATAGCATCACTCAATTTTGTTTATATTATTGGGAACAATGGAAGGATTTTCAGAAGGAGGGC